>APFE030294965.1:88089-109410 GCA_000404065.3 Pinus taeda | reverse complement strand
CCCTCTATTGTTATTTTTGTGCCTTTATATTATTATTGTTAGGTCGGCTTGGTTATATTATGACCCCTTAGACTCCTATATATATAAAGGAGGTTTTGTTATTTGAATCATCCAACAATTGTTCATTTATCTAATGTAAAGGAGGTTGGCCCCTCAAAGAGGCTGAATTCTAAGGCATTGATCTATCTTTTCTATCTTTTTGTGAGCTGGTTTCATAACAAGTAAACTTTCTAAAGCTACAAACAAACTATAGAATATTGAGTTAGGATATAAATCCAACTATTTCAGTTTTTCTCTGTGAAGCTCTTCTTATACATGAGTTAAGCATGAGATCATGTCAGATCTGGTGAAGTGATCATACCCACTTCATTGGCTATGATAGAGTGATTTTCATGTATTACAACGATACCAAAAGGTACTTGGGGTCACTTGAAAGTAAACCTTCACTTTATCATGTGGAGGAGCCTTCAAGGGGATTAAGCTTGATACTTTTCCCTTGTGTGTATGTCTGATCTACAACTATCCCCCCAGGTAAAATTGTTGCATTTTGTCAACTTAGTGACCATAATCCTAGGGCTCTACCTAAGGTGATATTAGAGGGAAGTTCATGTTGTACCTGGAAAAAACGTTGGCTAGACTCACTTTAACTTTTTTGAGAGTAATCTTCGCTCGAGATGGCATAAGTGAAGTTACTTGCACCAGATTGTTTCATTAAGCAGGTTGTCAATGTAACTGGTTCCAACTACTCATATCTATAAATATTTTCACCTTGATCTTTGTGACATTGGATTTCATCACCAACTAGTAATTATTGATCTCTGTGAGAAGTCAGTTTGTATGGTTTGAATTCCTAGATTTCTTAGCGTGCGTTACCTTGTTTGTTTTTACTTTTTACAAGACCTTAGGTGGGGATTATGAATATTATTTATTTTTAATAATAAAAAGTTATTTGGATTGAATCTAACGAAAACAATGCCAGAATTTATCTGATAAGTACCTCCCTTTTAATGGGAATCCTAATCCTTTTCCTGATTTTGTAAATGTCGATCCTCCTTATAAGGCTACATTGTCACTTCCCAGATTCACGATAGGCTTGCCTGTATGGTTGTTCTCAACTTATTTAATTCCAAATGCTCCAATTGTACTAGCTCAACTAAGTTTTTCACCTCAACTGAGTTCTCCATCTCAATATCACCAACCTACTATTGACCCTTTACCTTATTCATCCAACATGTCCTCCTCCCTGTCTTCTTCTTCACTTGGTAAAAGACTTGATGTTGGTAACCAAGTGACTAAGAAGAAGAAGAAGAAGCAAGATAAGAAAATAGTTAACCAACCAACCATGGCCGTAATTATTGGTAATGTTGAGGGAACTTCTATAATGCATCATAAGCGAAAATACCCTTGAAAGATTTTTAAGGGTGACCACTTCCTTATCAATTTTCTTGGTATTCCTAAGGTTTTGGAAGTATTGTCAAATAATTCTCATCAACCTACTCTTGATCCATCAACCCATGATTCTAAGATTTTGGGGAAAAAGCTTAAGGTCAAGTTTCCATGTAGGTTATGCAAAGGGACTCATCATAGTCACCTTTTCCCTCACATGGATGAAGCCTCAGGTTTGTTGGAAAAACATATTGTTTAACAGCAACAATTTCCAACTAATTACTGTAAACTTTCTCCACATCTACCATTAGTTGACAAAGTGATTGATTTAAATCCAAGTACATTCAATCCCACTCTTCCATTAGAGGGTGAGACATGTATCACTCAGGTTGATGGACTATTTGTTGATCAAGTGGTCGAATCGATTCCATCTTCGGTTGATCCCACTCTCAATTTAGAGGGTGAACTTCATACTGCTCTAGTTATTCATGTTACCTCATATTCTTCTACACATGGGGGCATTTAGTTTGTTTCTTTTGAACCCCATCCAAGTAATTAGGTTATTTCTTTTGATTGAAGTAGACTGATAAAACCGTGTCTTCCTTATTCCACCCCTTTCCAAATCATTAAGAACGCTTATGGTAAGAATTTGCGTCGCACAAATGTAGATGAAGGTGCTTCTATCAGTATTTTATCCTTGACTGCTTGGTAAGCTTTGGGTTCCCCTCAACTTGTGCTTGTTACACAGAATCTGTTAGCTTTTAACAGAACTGTTAGTGAACCTTTAGGGATCCTTCCTAAGTTACCTATTACCTTGGAAGGTAAAATTGTCTGTATTGCTCTTATGGTAGTCCAAGGTCCCTTATATTTCAATTTTCTCCTTGGGAAAGACTATGTCTATGCCATGAAAGTTGTCATATCGACACTCTTTTGTGTGATGTCCTTCCCTCACAATGGAAACATTATGACGGTTGATCAACTTTCATACGTTGGTCTTGCTTTGGCTACCAATCATCTGACACCCCTTAATGTTCCTTATATGGAAGTGGTACCTACGTTGCCACGGGTTAATTATGTGGCAACCTATCCCATGTTTTCAGTTGTCGATGCAAGCAAGCCTCTCATTGTCTGCTCGATTTCTTCTGACTTAGATTTGATAACTGGCATGGTCAAAACATCAATGGGGGCATTCGAATACGATTTTCATAACCCTATTTATCCCCTTGACATGTGTTCCTTCCAAGTAACTGTTCTTCCATCTGATGAAGACCTTTTGGAAGCCATGATCAAGGGGTGTCCCTTGTCATGTGTTTCTTCCATGTGGAAGCCATGAACAGATCCTTATGAGGATAGTTATTTTCCTATGTCAACCTCGTTAAAAAATGAAATTGGGTATCATGAGGATAGTTCTTTTACTGTGTCAACCTCATTAAAAAATGAAACAAATCCTTATGAGGATGGTTCGTTTACTGTGTCAACCTCGATAAAAAAATGAAATAGGATATCTTGAGGATAATTCTTTTACTGTGTCAACCTCATTAAAAAATGAAAGAGGTCATATGAGCATAGTTATTTGCCTGTGTCAAGCTCGTTAAAAAATGAAAAAAAAACCCCTTGATTAAGTAGAGCCTTCCACGTGATCTCGTAAATGAACCTTCCTTTAATCTACCTATTAGTAACCTATAGTCTACTTAGGGGAATGAAATGAATTTTTGGGGGGCATGTGTTGTTACAGGCATTATGCTGGGGGAATGAAAACTTATCTCAAGCACAATTTTCTCTGTTTCAAGCTTGTGTAACAATGAAACCACCCTCAAGCACAATTTTGCTTTGTTTCAAGCTTGTGTAAAAATGGAACTTATCTCGAGTCCATTTCGGTTATTATTTTCAAGATTCATTAAACTCATGAAAATCCCAAGCTTCTTATGCTATATTTTCATGCTCGTAAAACATACATGAAAATGTCGAGTTCTTTCTATCCTTTCCTACTCATTAATTAAATTGAAAGTTAGTAAGATGAGTATATTTTTATCACTTTTTTGAACTCGTTAAAACTTATGAAAAAGTGAAACTATAGAGTCATCTTTTAAGCCCTTTTCAGACTCTTTAAAAATAAAAAGATTGTTGAGTACTTGTTTGTTTGAATTCGTAAAAGTAAATGAACAATTGTCCACTCAGTATAAGTTTACCCCTTTTACGGACTGAGCTTGGATTGTTTACAAAAAATGTATACATTAATCAAACATGGTCAATAGAGTTCTCTCTTGTATTATTTTATCCTTTTTCGGACCTAAGGGATTAAACTTATGAAAAAGAACCTAATGGAATTTACTTATGTTTTTCTTCTGACTCCCTAAAACTGAAAAACACAAAAAATCTTTGCTTTCTCCAGACTCATTAAAATTTCACGGTAAAAGAATTAAATGAGTTTCCTTTTTGTGTCTTTTTCAAACTCTTAAAATAAAATGACATCGATTTATCCCTTTACTGGACTCATAAAAATTAAACAGTACAGGACTCGTTAAGCATGAAGAGAATGAACCACTCCTTCTTAAGGTTCATTAAAAATACTAGGATGGACTCATCCAAAGGATGAGATTACAGGACAAGCATATGTTATCATCCTAAAGCTTGTAAAAAAATAAAGAGGTACTTTCCAGTGACGGTGGGGGGGAATTGAGAAGAAAAGTTCGTTTCTTGTACTTCACGCAATATGTTGCTCTTGAACATGACACTCCATCACATATCTATTGGGGTTGGGAAATCCATTTGTCTTACAGTTAATCAAACCTCATTGAAAGTCTTCATGGTTTTGGGTATTATCGTTGAGTCAAATGTTGCCAAGTCTTCTTGTTGTGTTGCCAATATATTCAAGATAAGTCTAAACCTCAGTTCAAATTGCCTTGCAATTTGTAGCCTTCGATCGCGTCGGCCATGATTGAGTTAGTCCTTGCAAACTACTCTTCAAGACTTGACATGATTTTCGTGTCATAGGCTTTCCTAAGACAAGTCACTTCCTATAGACTTCAGCTCATTATCTAGGAAGTTGATCTACAAACCTTCAATATCTTAAAGTCTGCATGCCTTAATGTTAGGTTTCTCACCTTCGATGATAGGTTCTCATCATCGACCTTTCATCGAATGATTTTATGAGTGTTTGACATCAAATCATCTATTCACACTTCATGGATTGTACTGAAAGTACCTTGAGAACCATTTTCATTATTGGTGGTTTCTCTCGCACTTGTAAACGGTTCACATCATTGACTCGTAATCAAGTGGTTTCTGCAATGTTAAACTTCAATACATTTACTCACATAATTAGATTCATACTATGGATCAAGAGATGGAGATCAAGACCCTGGATCTAGTTTCATCCATCCAGTTTGCGAGGAGTTGTGTATTCATGATTATACAAAGAGTTTTATGTTTGATGGTTGCTTCCATCTTATATCTACTTTGACATGATGTATTTCCATATTGTGCTTTAAGACTTTTATGTTATGAGTATGGGAATGCCTACCTCACTGATGATTATTATATTGCATTGTAATCCTTGGTTGATTGTTGTAGGTTTCCAACCATGATCTCGGATCCAATCCTTGATATGATAAAGTACTTCAGTCTTCAAAATTTTATGACTTTGCACTTTAGGGGGCAATATGTTACACATCATTTTTCCACATTAGGAAATTGATCATCAAAATTGGATCTCTCACCATCCATCCAAGTGTAATGAAGCACTCCCTTGCAAGTCAACAACTTATATAACTTGAATAAGGTGGAATTTTTGGATCTCATGGTACAAAGCCCTGTTTTTGAGCATCTGCGCAATTTTTCTGAACAAAAACCACACAAGTGCAGTTTCTTCCACTATAAACTGTGTTTTGTTTCTGAACAAAAACTGCACAGGTAAATCAATAAATAGTAAAAATAAAAGTGAGATCTAGAAGCATTGTTGGGTGAATCATTCTCAACAGAAAGTCTTGAAATCATGTTTATTCGAGCCTAACCTCATTTTTATGGAACTAATTCCCATTCTTCAAGGAGCCCTCATCCCTCTTTTAGTGGATCTCATCCTTGGACTAACGATCTCAAACTACTTCCTTTTCGCCTATTACCAAGCCATAGGTGGGGGAATTGAGGGAGGCTAATGAGAGTAAGTTTATGTTGTGGGGATCAGGTTGGAGAACTTATCATTCTTGGAGAATATTGAGATCAATGGGAGAACTTCACAACATCAAGGCACGATTTCATAGCTCCTTTATGTTTCTAAAATTAATACAAACAAGAATTCCTTCTCACTTCATTGTTTAATGGATTAATTGATCAATTTCATGGATGGTTTATGATTATTTTTATTTATCCATTGGAATTATATTATTTATATTTTTCCATTGGAATGGTTTTTGTTACTAGTCTCCTTGATCACTAGTTTGAATTAATGAATCATTTATGCCACATATGCCTTTGATCCTTTGTTTTTTCCATGTGTGCAGGTCTAGATTCAAGCATGGAGGAGCTGCACTAAAGCACAAAGGGGGATCTTCATCAAGCATGTTTTAATAAGGTATGAATTTTCATTTCTCACCTTGTTAGCTTATCATTCAAGAAAAGATAGATTCATGGAATGAATTAGCTTGATTGTCTATTTATTTCTAGTTTACTTTTTGAATCTAGGGAGATTGCTCTTTTCAGCAAGAGGGATTTATCTGCCTAACTGTTGCGTTGGCTTTGTTTGACTCCAGAATTTTGACATTTTGTTTACTGTTGTTTTGATCATTTTGGAGGGTCAACGACTGTAGATATACTTTGACTTTCATTTATTTTGATTTTTTCCTTTTGTTGGCTCATTGACCAGCATTGTCCACATGCTTTGATTGGTGGTTTGACAGAAGTTTTTGACTGGTGCATTGACTATTTTATGAGGCTTATTCAAGACCAATTTTGACCCTTTATTCACCCACCTCATGGCCAAATTTTGGCCTTTCTGTGTAGATGGCAAATGTTGACCAAAATTGACTTTTCTCTCTCCTGATTGACTGGTTTTGACAAGAACAGTTTTGAGGTCATATTTGAATCTTAATGGAATATTCTTTGATGCACATTGATTAACAAAATTTCTCTCTCATAAGGAAATAATTGGTTGGGTTTTCCCCTTGTGGGTTTTGCCCCAGCTATGATCCTAAATTATTGGTGTCTCTTGTCTATTGTTTATTGTTTACTATGATCTTTGTATTACTCTATTGATGAAATGAATGGTTGAAATTTTTTCATGTATAGATACTATTATTTGAATATAAAATAAGGACTATTTAAATCATTAGAAGTAGTTATCAATTCTGAAAAAACTACTCTAGCCTTGACTACACTAGAAAATCAACAATAAATATACTAGAAATAACATTTAGTATTTTATTGGATTATTATATAAATGATATTATAGAAAAACATATTTATCAATAATACTTTAATCTCAATGATTCATTTTTTATATTTTGTGATTTTTTATTTGCAAGCCTCATAGAAATCATTGACCATTGCTCCAAAGATGTTTGTTGCATTTTAATATAACTTGATCCTTGGATTCATTGTATTGATTTTTGACTATAAGTGAAACTGAAATTTATACATTCTTTCCACAATATTCCTCTCACTTTTATAAAAAATCCCCCATCGTTAAATTCCAACACCACTTTACATTATCTACAAGCCACTTCATCATTTTTTTGTAGGTCAAATTTTTCTATTAATTCATGCCAATTTTACATTATGAGGATCTCCAAAGCAAAAAACTAAAGGGCCTCAATCCTACACCAATCCTACCATATTTTTTGGCCCAAAGATAGAAACATAATCGCATTACAAATAGACAATTCAAACCATAGAACTATAGATAGATAGCACAAAAAGGCCAAAAAGTACCAAGAACTGAAAAACAACCAATTATCATCCTTGATCCTAAAAGAGAGCTAGAACTGGGATGGCATGCCCATTATCAGGTGGCGAAGGAGGAAAAAAAGCATCATGGACATGGGCTTCCATATGTTACAGGTCTATTTGGGCACATCACTCATGACATTCAGATCAGTACAATTAGGGCTCATCAAACCCTAATTTAGTTGCTACATGCCCTAGACAAGTCATCAAATTGGATGCTTTCATCCATGGAAGTTTCCTACCCTGAAACCCTACTAAAATGCCTCCTTGGGATACTAGTGCAACCTTGGTCAGGGGTAACTATGTTACAGATCGGGTAGGCCCATTTAGACCTACACTGCAGTGCACTTAGGCCCACTTTGACCTGCACTGGGAAAGAATGAGCGAAAGTGACATAGGATTTTGGGAATATTCTCTGGTTCTAGAGCATTCTAGAAGGATGTCGATCTCTTATCTCATCCTATGAGGTCGACTTTGAATAGGATATGGATCAATGATCCCTCTATCCTCTCATACCTTTCTCCATGGAAACTAACTCTAATTTTGGAAAACCATTCAATGCCCAATTTATAACATAACCACCTACATTTCCCTATAAATTGACCACTCATCATAGTGATCAAGAGGCTAGAATTTGAAGATTATAGAGAAATACTTTTGGTTTGAGATTTGAGTTCATGTCAAGTAATGTTATGTTGTTGGATTGATGTGCTTTTGGTGTGACGAGGGTTTGTATTGAAGTTGGATGAGTGACACGGGATTGAATCGCTTTAGGTGTAACTCTTCCTTCTACATCAATAAAGTTGTTTGTTCCTTTTCCCATATTCTTGTTCATATATATGATGCATATATGTTTCAATGTTGTCTATTCGATTGGTTTATAGTAGATAGATCGTGTAATTTTATCGTTGTTGTCTTTTGTTTATGTTGACAGGTACCAATTGAATGGATTCAGTTCGAGTGGGAGTGATGGGAGCAATTCAAAGGAGATCAAGGAAGCGAAAGATCACAAGTAATTTCCTTCATCTCATATATCTATTATAGGAAAAGGTTAAACCACTTTCTTTTTGTTGTTCTAAGTGCAACTACTCGTTAAGGGAAAATGTGTTTATCCATAGATACAAATTCCATATAACAAATTGGTGACCGTATTGGGGAACGAATGTCATTCCTAGTAGTTTATCCTCATCATATTACATCCTATTAGACTTTACTTGACTTCATTAATCTCTTTTCAGTCATTTTGAAGTGTTTTTGGTCAAAAAGTGTGCTTGAACGTCTCCTAATTGAACTCTCTGGCACCAACGCAGTGTTGGTCTTGACACAGTGCACTGCAAAGTAGCCTTAGCTTAGAGACAGTGCACTGTCTCCCACTCAGGGCTATGTTGATCGCTATCAAGCTAAAAACCCACCTTTGGCTTGGTTTTTTCCAAATTTGCTTTTGATGTTGTTTGCTAAAATATCAATGTTTTCTATGGTTCTGAAATCAGTTTGTATTTCTTCTCCTATCCCTACTTTGGCCTTGATTGTTTAGTGTTTCTTAAGTGATTTCTTTATCATTATCAATTCATTGTCAAATTTAGCTTACAATCGATTAGTCTTTTCCGAAAAAGAAGTGTCATAAAGTATTCATTTCTTTGAAAAAGGATTTGTCGTAAAGCCATTGTTTCTTGCAAAATGTATTGATTGATCATTTGTGCATTTAGTTTCCTTTTGTTCATCTAAACATTAAAGGAATGAAAAGAAAAACTTGCATTATGCATTTAGAAGTTTGTGTGTTGTAGGAATAATATAGGGAAAGTTGCATTAGATGTGCTCTATGCTCTATGTTTAAAGATTTTGTTTGCTCTATCCCTTTTAGTTATGGTTTTCATTGTTCAAATCAAATTAAAAGAATGTTTCTCATCACAGTTGCATTCTAGGAGTTTCAGAAACATCACGTGGTGAACCTGAAAGGAAAACTTTTAAACAAGACCAACTAAAATTTATCTCAATTAACCTAATGGAGCATTGTAACCTAATGCATAACATTTAGAGGTCTAGCCTAGATAAGTGTTCCAGCATCGTTAAACATAACAGTTGTTGCTAATTGTCTATGATACATTCCGAGTGTGATACCTCATTCCACATACATAAGTATATCATAGCTCATCCATGTACCTTCGAGTATATAGGGTGGTGTTATAGTATGAAAAGTATAAAGGAATGCTCTCACTGTGCAGTTTCGCATTAGATAGCGCTAACACAGATTGGGCCTCCATGTACTTTCGGGTATACATGAGAGGACTACATTAGGTTGCTATCCATCCTTAGGCAACCAAGTCATCTGCCTTGTACACTATGATGCACCAAACACAACATTCACGGAGATTTCCTGCATGTATGTTACGTCCTTGGTTTACTGAGGCAGTATATTGCAGTTCACATTTGCTTGGTAATCCTTTTGCCTAGATTACCCTCTTTTTGTTTATTTCTTTTTGTAATAAAATCAATCAGCAATCGTGGAGGAACATCAACCTTTACCCCGTCATTCGCAGAGGACAGCGAGTAAGCCGCCTTTACCCCCTATATCTACACCTATTTGGAAAAAGCAGTCTCATTTAACTGATTCTAGTACATCAAAAACTTCTGGTTCTTCGTCTGAATTACCAAAGTCACCTATACTGGTAAGTACTGTGATCCTAGTTACTCCTACAATTACTGGTACATCTACTACTGAAGTGGAACCTTTACAATTACCTGAGGACACTAAAATTGAACTTAGTGAAACGGTAAAACTTGTCCAACAAGAATTTGATCCTTAATCCAAAGTTTTTCAACAAGAAATTACTTCTGAACTTGAATTTGTTCAACCGGAAGTTGATCCTGAACCTATCATAGTTCAACCAAAAGTTACTTCTGAACCAGAAGTTGTTCAAGAAGCTCATCCTGAACCTGTTGTTCTTTTACCAGAACACTTGGATCTCAAATTTGAACAATCAAAAGTTGTTCCCGTACCAGAAGACGATCAACCAGTTTATCCTCAGACATCTATAACTATTGAGACTTCCCCTTTACCACATATTCAAACACTGGAAATCTACTACGGACCTAACGGTGAAATCCTTCCAACTGGTTTGATTGCTATTGAAGAGGAATTTGAAGAAGAAACACCTAGAACTCCAACTCATTTTGGACCAGGGCTTTATCTTTATCCTTATTCTCCTTAGTTTATTGCTCCTTTTGATCCTATTTACTTTCAAACTCCTATAGATTCATTGGTACACTTATTGGGTCATTTGACTATGGCTGAAACAACACCCCAAACTGTATCATTTGTTACAGATGCGACAGCATCTATTGTCGCTACTTCTTAGATGTTTACCACAACACCTGAGTCACATCTATATGGTGTTTCGTCCATCCCACCAGGTTGCCAATCATTATCTAGAACTCACTCCGTTGTTTGCTCTAGTTCATGGCATTCACCCATGTCATCCACAGGAATTTTACCTGGTTCTTCACTTATGGATACTGAACAGTTTGATCCATCAAGTCAATATCAAGCTGGTCCATCTAGTTACCGTCCAATGTATCCACTTTACATTGGATTACCTCCATATGGAGAACAATATGCCCAATCTACTTATCCTCCATTTTCTGGGGGGAAATCATATGGTAGTATACCGTCATCTTTAGGTCCAACTTATTCTGGAATAATTGTTTGTCAATGGCAGGCTACAATGCCCATTCAATCAAGGCTTGTGTATCCATCAAAACCAATGCAATCTATTTCATCCATACCTACTACGCCTGTCGTTACAACTTTATCACAGTCACAAGCTCAGTTAATTATATCTCAACCTTTGCAAGTCGGTCCTTCAACATCTGACCCTCAAGTTTCAGGTCTACAGACTCAGTCTTCTCAGGTCGTTTTACAACAACCGGTTGTGCCTGGAATCCAACAACCTTAGGCCAATTTACCATTAATTGGGATGACTTAGACTTATATTGGTCTAATTTATTCACAACCTGGTCAAACTTACATTGGTGGGAAACAATCGTTACATCAACAATCGTGGCAGCCACAATATCAACAACAACAATTCCAATAGTACCAAACTTATCCTGGACTTGGTCAACAAGCCTATGTTGGGTTTAGTCAACAACAATTTTATTCAGGTCCTAGTCAACAAGCCTATGATAGGTTTGGAAAATAGAAAATTTATCCTGGTGCTCAACAACAACCTTATACCAGATTTTCTCAGCAAACCTATCCCTATCAAGGTTACCATAAACATATTCCTTATGTTGATATGCAAAGGCCTATTTCTTAGGCAATTCCATCTTACCCTGGTTATGCTCAACCAGACCTAAACAAATAGTTTCCTTTTGTTGCAACACTTGAATTACCAGATTTAAATCAGCTTACCAATTATCCCATTTTTTATGCACCTTGGTAGTCGGTGATTCCTCACAAATTGCCTTCTGATATTCCTAAGTTCAATGGAAACCCTAGAGAATATCTGTCCAACCACGTTATGACTTTTCATTTATGGTGTTCATCCAACACCCTAAATGATAATTCAGTTAGACTACATCTTTTCCAGTGAACACTTAATGGTCGGGTTGCAAAGTGGTATATTGAATTACCACGAGCTTCATTTGACAACTTCACATCCTTAGCCACTACATTTCTAACCCACTTCCAGTTACCCATTAGATATGAAACTAGAACGAAACTCTTGACCAACTTTAAAATGACCACTGCTACTCACATTTTCTATCATATTCATGAGTGGCATCGTCGTCATCAAATGGTCAAAACTTTTGTTCCTGATCAACTTTTAGATGAGTGGTTTAAAAAATCCTTGTTTCCATCTATCACCAAGGATGTGGCTAAAGGAGGAGTTGTTACTGAAGAGAAAGTAATTGCTCGTGCCCAATACTTAGACTTGATTTACACCTAGTCTGGCACACTTTATGATAAGATTCCAAATGCACCCATACCAGCTTTTATTGTTCCACCACCTACATATAGTAAGGACTCTCATGTTGGTGATGGTTTGATTGGTTCTTCAAGCACCCAAACACTAGTCAAACACTTGCTATTTCAAATCAAACTTCCAATGCATCTGATAATACACTTTCTTCCAAAATAAATGTTGTGTCATTTGACAAAGGTAAAAATTAAAAGAAACCTGGAAGAAAGAAAAAGGGGAAAACCAAAAAGAAACAAAATCCTCCCCCTCAAGAGAAATCATCTGATTCCTCTTCTTTGGCTAGGAAACCTCATTACCCATGTTTAATTTGTAATGAGGAGAATTTTACGTGATACTGTCCTCACCACTCTGAAGTCTCAAAACTTCTTAAGACTTCTAGTGCATCCACTTTGTCGACAGACCCTTTTCCAAATCCAATGACTCATTTGGTTGCTACAAATCATGCTTCCACTTCACAAGTGCTTACGCCATCTACCATTAAGCCTAAAATTGATGTTTTGGTGACTACAAAAAGTAAATATTACGGTAATCCATCATTGTCATCGAATAACCAAGCTACAAATCAACCCAATGCTTCGGCTTCGACTTCATCTAATTCCATTACACCACCCATTGCACCAGAGTTAACAATAAAAATGCCTAAGGGAGTTGTGCATAAATCTACATTCAAACCTCGAGCTTGAGCAACGTAAAATTATAACATAGTAGAAGATTTGGCTCAATCACCTTCTACTATGTCGACGCTTAAGGTTCTTCAAAATTGTCCCTCCAAAAAGCAAGCTATATTGTCAGCAATTGGTGGAATTGATCCAACAGATTCCAATCTTGTGGTTTTTAACCATGCGGGTTATACGCCACAATTACCAGCTCAATTAGCATTCTTGATCCAAGTAGAAGCTTTGAATAAACTTGTTCACGGAACCATTTTTGACAAGGGTGCATCTACTTGTATCATGTCAATGAATTGCTGGAAAACACTTGGCTCACCACCTTTGTCACGATCACCTGCAACATTAAAATCTTTCCACGGTTGCACTTATACACCTTGTGGAATTTTAAGTAACCTACCAATAGAACTACGGGGAAAAACTGTAATTGTTGAAGTTGAGGTCATTGACAGACAGATTACAACATTTTGCTAGGAAGACCATGGGTTTACGCTATGGCTGCTGTGATTTCGACATACTTTCATATGATCGCTTTCCCTCATAAAGGCAGAATCATAGTAATTGATCAACTCGCCTTCTTTGCCTCTAGCTCATAGGAAACTGGAAGCGTTATGTTAGTTCATAGACCCTCGATATCTCTTCAGAACAGTGGAGTAGATGTCTTCAAAGATTCTTCCCTAATGGGTACCTTTTGCTACTGTCACCATCATAAATGGAAGAAGTTGAAAAAGTTGAGACTTGTAACATGATATCTTCCACTTCATCTGATTCATGGAAGATTTCCAACAATTCTGAAGTATATATGCGTAATGAAACCATGCCGCTAAGCCCCATTAAGCTTGCATAGAAATCAATCTTTTTGGCTTGTGCGACAAATCCAAATCCATCATCACCAATTGTATGGGTTGATCGTTCGTTAGAATATGGTACGTCCTCTGATCCTTTTTCACGTACATTTTCTATTGATGAAGGAATAATCCAATCAATGATGACAGAAGAATAACCATGGGCAGATTATCATCATCGGTCCCATCTTCCAGATCACATAGAAGATATTCCAAATCAACTAAATCACCCTTCAATCATTGATTTTCTTTCGAATTCTGTATTTATAGACACAGTCAATTTCGAACGGAACTTATCAAATATCGAAGAAACCATTTCTATCGATATTTCAACCAAATCTGGAATTGTAGAAAACATCCATGTTGGCAAATCTTGTTCTCCATTGGAACTTGAAACTTATCGTGCTCTTTTTCGTGAATTCCCCGATATATTTGCTTGGTCATATGAAGAAATGCTAGGTATTGATTCTAGTATAGTTGAACATGAGATTAAAATTTATCTTGACGTCAAACCAGTACGACAGTGCCTCCATCCTGTTCATCTGAAGAAGGTTGCTGCCATAAAAGTAGAAATTGAAAAACTTTTGCATGTTGGTTTCATATACCCTATTCGTCTTACCGATTGGGTTTCCAATCTTGTTCCTATCATGAAGAAACAAGGAACAGTACCAGTGTGTGTTTATTATAGGGATGTTAATAATTTTTGTCCAAAAGACAACTATCCCACTCCCTTTATCGACCAAATAACCGGATGTGAAATATTCATTTATGGATGGCTTTTCTGGCTATAATCAGATCAATATCCGCCCAGAATACCAATATAAAAATGCCTTTATTTGTCCCTAGGACACATTTGCATATAGAAAACTCCCTTTTGGTTTTAAGAACATTGGGGAAAATTTTCAAAGGGCAATGAATTCCATGACATAAAACACATTGTTCAACCCTATCTAGATGATTTACCTTCTCATTCATGGAAATGGGTTGATCACCCGCAACTTTTGAGAGCCATCTTTTTATGGTGCCGACACTACAAAATTTGACTCAATCCACATAAATGTGTGTTTTGTGTTGGTTCTGGTCATTTTCTTGGTTTCCTAGTGTCTAAATAAGGAATTCGACTCGACCCTTTGAAGGTTAAGGAAATTCTTGATCTGCCTCCACCTTCCAATCTACTTCAGTTACAGAGACTCCAAGGGAAGGCTAACTTTCTAAGGAGATTCATTCCCAACTATGCTGAAATGGCTAAAGGATTTACTCATCTTTTGAAAAATGGAATTCCCTTCCATTGGGACCACATTGCATAAGCTTCCTTTGATGCTCTCAAAGATACCCTGATCCAAGAATCATTATTGTATGCCCCTGATTATCAAAAATACTATTTCATGTATCTTGTCATTGCAGATACAACCATATCTATGGTTTTAGTCCAAGAAGAAGATGGGACTGAACATCCAATCTATTATTTTAGTCGCAATCTCAATGATATGGAAGTTAAGTACTCTTACATTGAAAATATAGCCTTGGCTATAGTCCAAGTTGTACAGATATTTCGTCATTATATCCTCCTCTGAAAGACCACTGTCATTTCGGATTGCAACCCTATGACAAACATCTTGTCACGTCAATTGCTGGGGGGGGCATATTTGAAATGGATCATCATTTTGCAGGAATTTGATTTGGAATTCATCAAATCCAAGTCAAAGAAATCTCTAGTTTTTGTCGAGCTTCTTTGCGACCTTCCCTCAACCACCATCGACTCAACAATGGAACCATAAATTCTAGATGAGTCTTTGTTCCTGATCTTGTCATCTGACCCTTGGTATGGAGATATAGTAATCTATCTCCAAACACAAACTTTTCAGCCCGATACCTCTCGCTCGCAACAGTGACATATTCGATATCAAGCCAATGATTATCTAATCATTGGCGACACCCTTTATTGTCGTGGTATCGATATGATTTTACGGAGGTGCCTCACACATGAGGAAGCCAAGAAATTTCTAAATGATTTCCATTCTAGTGCTTGTGGTGGACATTTATCTGGTTATGTTACCACACAGAAGATTCTCCGCGTTGGTTACTTCTGGCCAACCATATTTAATGATTGCATTATTGATGTCAGAAGTTTTCATGCATGCTAAATTTTTTACCATAAAACTCGATTACCACCTACACCACTACATCCTATCATCATTGTTGGACCATTTGCAAAATGGGGCATCAATTTTATGACATGTAATCCTCCCTCGGTTGGGGTGCATGGGTATATTATTGTCAATGTGGACTATTTTACGAAATGGGCTGAGGTGATGCCTACATTAAACAATAGCGGTGAGACAGCTGCACTTTTTTTCTTCAACCATGTGGTTGCACGGTTTGGTGTACCACAAGCTATAGTTACAGATCATGGTTCACATTTTTGCAACCATATGATGACTGAATTAACTGCTAAGTTAGTACTTTCACATGATAGTTTTATTCATTATTATCTGCAAGCTAATAGATAAGTTGAAGCCATCAACAAAATCCTTAAGCGAATGCTTCAACGAATGATAGGAGTTCACAAATGAAACAAGAATTTGATCCTGTACTTAGCTTTGTGGGCTTACCGAACCTTGGTGAGAAATGCAATTGGATTAACACCTTTTCAATTGGTGTATGGTCTAGAGGCAATCTTGCCCGTACAATGTGAAATTTCATCATTAAAACTCATAATTGACCTGTTACTTAACACTTCTGATGAGGAAGCACATTTCTTAGAACTTATCCATCTAGATGAAATATGTTGTGAAGCCGCATTGGCCAACAAAGCACATAAGAAACAAATTAAGGCACAATATGACCGCAATGTCAAGCCTCGCGTATTCTCAGACGGAGACCTAGCCTTACTTTATGATCAGGAAGCCGATAAATTAGGAGTAGGAAAATTTGAACCATTATGGATGGGCCCCTATATTGTCAAGCGTGTTTTGGAAAAAGGCACTTACGCGTTAGTTGATTATGATGGAATTCTATTAACACAACCCTGAAACGGGTTGTATCTTAAACATTACTATGCTTGATTATGCGTAGTAAAGAAAATTGTATATATGCTTTGATTACGTGTGTGTCATAGTGTGAATTTTAGATTTTTTATGTGGTTAAGTAATCTGCTTTGCATTTGTTGCAGATGTCAGAATCTTTGGAACCATTTTTTGGTTATGCCGATGGTGCTAGTCGTAGTACGCAGAACCTATCTTCTACAACATGGGTCATATTTGCTCCAAGTGGCGAGTTAGTGAGTTTTCAAGGGATTTGAATTGGTCACTATACGAACAATATCATTGAGTATATCACATTGATCAAACTCCTCTCTAATGTCATTTTTCTTGGCATTCGTCGAATCATCATTAGGCTAGACTCACAACTTGTCGTACTGCAACTCACAAATGTTTATACTATCCCAAATCCAACTATTTATCATATTTTCCTTAGATTTCATCTCTTGGAAGGACATTTTGATTATATTCAATATCAACATTTCCAGGAACTTTAACACATTCATTGATTCTTTAGCGAACTATGTGTTAAACAGACATTTACGACATATGTAAAAAATAAATTTTCAATTCACCTCAATAGTTGAATAGGATTGCACATAACCATATAAAAACATTGAAAGTAAAATAGATAGATGTTTAAAGCTTTTACAAAATTTGTGTCCAATACATGTTGGTCATCTGATCTCAAAACTCAAAATGCATACAGTAAATCATCCTAAGTAGATCTAATGATGATCATGATAACAAGTCACTGCCTGAGATATCATGTGCAATAGCCTCATCCAATGGCTAGGTACACCAATAGTATGGCGTTGCAGCCTCATCGGTAACTCCTCGATCTGGACATCTAGTTTACTAAGGGTTAACCCCTCTATATGATCTTGTAACTCTGTCAATGTCTCAATCAGATCCAAATCCTGGAGAACTACTCTTCCGACATTTATCCGTGCTAGTTCACCCGCCTCCTGTTGATGACCCATTAGTCAAATAGTGCCAATATCTATATGCATGAGAACTTTTTTATTTTAGTCTTAGAAACATCAATAAACAAAAAAACATGTAAAAACTTAAAAAATCAAAACACATGGTCAAAACAATTTACCTATAGCACCCCATTGAGCACCCATTGGTAATCTCAAATTTGGATTTACACGAAAGTCCATCCCTGCATATGGATGCTCCTCGATGACAATGTGTTATCAATGGAGCCAACTGAAGAATGCAGGAGGAAATGAGATTGATGACTGACCAACATGTCTAGCCATCAACTCAACCCATCTCTTCATTCATGGATCTCTGGGAGTAGTTAAAATCAGTGATACATGTTGAGGTTGCATCAATGGAATTCTCTCCAAAGTAAGGCAATCAAGATCAAACCATAGCTAAAAAATTTCGTCTTACCGCTCTTTAATTTGGTCAGCTACTCTTTCATCGAAGAGATAACTGCCTCACACTAGTTGAATATAGTTCGCTCAAGACACTCAAGCACATACTACATGTATGATCTATTCGCCAAATGAAGTGTCGTACTACCCTCCAACTTTGCGATAGTGAAGAGGATTGTTCGCAAGGGAAAATCACGAACATCCCTGATGTTTATCTTCCCATCTTTGCTAGGTTGTGTACTTGGCCGACAGAATTGTCAAATGTAGTCCCTCACTGATTCACCCCCATGGGCAAACCCTGAAAGGGATATGGGGGCACCACGTCTCAACGATCTTGTGAGAAATTAAATATCATCGATCATTATAGGGAGCACTTTACCCCCTATGTGAAAGCTTTTTCTATTGGATCCCATGAATGAACCAAGAACTAAAATAGTTCTAGTTGTTGCCTCATCCCGAATAGCCTGAAATATTTGAGTAACCCACAATCTCTGAGGGCCTCAATAGTACCAACATCATTTAGGGCAACCATATCCTGTTTTTCATGTTCTCTTTCACACCAAGTAATAGCCATTCTGATATGATCGAAGTCTGAAATCAAACCATAGGTTTAGTTAGGATCCATTTCATGCAAAAAACTAGAGAGTTTTTGGGTAAAACAGATGAAACAAATTTCTAAACTACACCCAGCACAGCCCTGGTCTTGAGATAGTGCGCTACAGAATACGTACCCTTCTACTTGACTATTGTTAGTCCCCTATACTACTAGTGTAACCCCTTATTGTTATTAGTACAACCCCCTTATTATATTGATGTACCCATGTAGTCCCCATATTGTTACTATTGTGCCCCATAGAAGCCCACTATTGTTATTATTGTGCCCTTACATTATTATTGTTATGTCAGCTCTGATTATATTATGACCCCTTAGACTCCTATATATAGAAAGGAGGTCTTTGCATTTGTATCATCCAAGAATTTTTCATTTTTGTAATGTAAAGGAGGTTTCCCCCTCAAAGAGACTTATTTATAAGGTGTTGATCTATCATTTCTATATTTTTGTGAGCTGGTTTCATAACATTTGGTATCAGAGCTTTGGATTATAGCGTTTCACTGCTCCAAACAGGTCATTGTGGAATTTTCACTATAACTTTTTTCTGCAACGTTTCAGACGCTAAAAAAAAAATCATTTGGGACGAAATTGTTCTGAACC
Organism: Pinus taeda; assembly: GCA_000404065.3. Classification (NCBI taxonomy): domain Eukaryota; kingdom Viridiplantae; phylum Streptophyta; class Pinopsida; order Pinales; family Pinaceae; genus Pinus; species Pinus taeda. Next base: position 89,947 of record APFE030294965.1, on the reverse strand, counting down.
TCGGGTCCGAATTTCAGAGCTTTTTGAACTATATTTACGAAGATATGATCTGAGGAAGTTGGCCTTTTTGCAGCCTCCTAAATAACATTCCAAACAGGTGACCTGGGAAAAATAGAAATAACTTTTGTTTTGAGCAACAGATTAAAATTTCATACGAAATTACATAAAGATGATGGACTGTAGTTTCCTGTATATATTTTTTAGATCCTAAGGTAAAAACAGTGATACGTGACACTTCATACAAGTTCACTCTTCTGAAACAGTATATAATCAGGTCATCTTGGGAGATTGTGCATAACTCTTTCTTGGATAATCTAGATTTGATCAGACTGGTGGCATTAGAAATAGAACGCAGAGGGCTACTACAGATCACAATTTCAGAACTTAAAGATCTGAAAGTATAGAGTTACAGTCATTTCAAGATCGAGCTCCTAAAATCAAGAAAAAGCGAGATGAGGAAGTTTGATGGCAAGGATCCGGTAAATTGGATACTACAGATGGAGAAATATTTTGATCTACATGGTGTACCACTATTACAAAAGGTATGTATTGCATCTTCATATTTAGAAAAAGATCAAATTTTATGGTATAAAGGGCTTTGTTCTCATAAAAAACTTGTTGTATGGTCAATTTTCACGGAGGAAATTATACCACAGTATGAGAATACAAAGAGCAACACCTTCTTTAGAGCAACGCCACAACAATTGGAAGAAAAAAAGATAAAAAGGGCTTTGTTACAAAGTGGAAAAAAAAATTATGGCAACAAGGAATTCTACCCCTCACAAATATAAAGATGGAAGTGTTGTTTCTCCTAGCCTTCCACAACCTACAAGGGTTACACCACAACAATTGGAAGAAAAAAGAGAAAAGGGGCTTTGTTACAATTATGATAGAAAATGCACTAAAGGTCATAAGTGTGCTAAGGAGAAATTATTTTACATAGAGTAGAAGAGGAGGAAGAAAAGGATCAAGAAACATCAAAAAAAGAGGATATACACCAGGACCCAACCCCAAAGAAAGAAGAAATGAATCCAACCATATCTTGTAAAGCATTGGTAAGAATTACCACTCCTCAAACTCTCAAGATAGAAGGATATGTCAAGAAGAAAAATGTTCAAGAAGTGAAACATCACATCGAGCATCAAGAAATGAATCCGACCATATCTTGTAAAGCATTGGAAGAAATTACCACTCTTCAAACTCTCAAGATAGAAGGACATATCAAGAAGAAAAAGGTTCAAGTAGTGAAAGATCACATCGAGCATTAACAACAAGTTCTCCAACTTTTAAAGGATAATGCCACTTTGGTGCAAAATCGAATGAAACAATAGGGAGATCAACATTGTAATGAAAAATGTTTTAATGTAGGTGATTGGTTATTTTGACTGCTACATCTCAAGAAATCTATTTATGAGAAGGAAATGTTGGCAATACTACATGCACTTCAGAAATGGCGACCTTACCAAATGGGAAGACACTTCAAGGTAAAAATAGATCATGATAGTCTTAAATACTTTTTAGAAAAACTATTATCTTTAGAAGAAAAATAAAAATGGGTCACAAATATGTTGGGTTATGACTTTGACATCATCTATAGAAAAGGGAAGAAAATTTTGTTTCAGATGCACTCTCGAGAAAGGATGAGGATGTGGAAGCATTGCTTTGTGCTATTTCTATTATCCAACCAACTTGGATAAAAAAAGCAAGGGATGAATGGAAGAAGGATGAATAAGTATGGCCACTCATTAAAAAGTTGTAGAAGATCCCAATTCAAACAATATTGCCAGAACTTGAAGAGGAAGGAAAAATCATATTGGAACCTGGAGCAGTCACAGAAACAAGAACCCGACAGCTACGA
>APFE030294965.1:62160-82881 GCA_000404065.3 Pinus taeda | reverse complement strand
ATACCATAAAAATTGTTCTGGTTCTAAATATGAAGATGCAATACATACCTTTTGTAACAGTTGTACACCATGTAGATCAAAATATTGCTCCATCTGAAGTATCCAATTTACTAGATCCTTGCCATCAAACTTCCTCATCTTCTTTTTTCTTGATTTTAGGAGCTCAATCTTGAAACGACTGTAACTCTGTACTTTCGGATCTTTAAGTTCTGAAATTGCAATCTGTAGTAAACCTCTGCGTCCTCTTTCCAATGCCACCAGTCTTATCCAAATTGGATTCTCCAAGAAAGAGTTATGTACAATCTCCCAAGATGACCTGATTATAGACCAATTCAGTAGAGCAAACTTGTATGACGTGCCACGTGTCCCTGTTTTGACCTTTGGCTCTGCAAAATATATACAAGAAACTAAAGTCCGTCCTCTTTTTGTACCTTCTTACGAAATTTCAATCTGATGCTCAGAGAGAAAGTATGACGATTTTCCCCAGGTCACCTGTTTTGAATGTAATTCAGGATTCTGCAAAATGACTAACTTCCTCAGATCATATCTCCGAAAATATAATGCTAAAAGCTCTGAAATTCGGATCTGCGATTCAGTGCAATGTCTTCTCAAATGGGTTTTTTTTTTAGCTTCTGAAACATCGCAGAAAAAAGTTATAGTGAAAATGCCACAATGACCTGTTTGGAGCAGCGAAACCCTAGAATCCAAAGCTCTGATACCAAATGTTATGAAACCAGCTCAAGAAAAGATAGAAAAGATAGATGAACGCCTTAGAATTCAGCCTCTTCGAGGGGGAAACCTCCTTTACATTACATAAATGAACAATTCTTGGGTGATACAAATGAAAAGACCTCCTTTATATATATAGGAGTCTAAGGGGTCATAACATAATCAGAGTTGACATAACAATAATAATGTAAGGGCACAATAAAACAGTAGTGGGCTTCTATGTGGCACAATAGTAACAATATGGGCACTACATGGGTACATCAATATAATAAGTGGGTTGTGCTAATAACAATAAGGGGTTACACTAGTAGTATAGGGGCTTAACATCAACTCATAATGACCGCTGTTAATTTTCTTTAATAATGGTTTCTATGTGTTACTAAGTTTTAGATCATCGCCTATGTTCATAGTGTTGCCTCCTTTTTTATATGTATAGCTTCTTTTACTCTTCTTTTTAATGGCACTCTTCCTTCATAATGATTTTTGTGTTTTCCATGCAAATATAGTGAGAGGAGGAGCATGTGCGTTCTCTAGGGTTGATTTTGAATTTCTGATACATATGCATGTGCATTTGAATAATTGCACCTCGGATCTTATAGAATCTTGATTTGGGATCAAGTCTAGATGCACAAGAAAATCCACTAGTAGAAAAATACCACAAGCTCTTATCTAGTGTAAGATATCGTAGGTATACGGTAGTTGGAAATGGAGAGCCACTTTATCCCACAAACTATAAAATGACATCTTCTAGTAGTCATCTTCGGCTAGTCATACTTCATCATGAGCAGGATTTCTTTTGTGACACCCCAATAATATATCGTTGTTTGAAATGTAAAATGTTGAATATAAACCCTTGGCATGTCACATATTTCCATTATGTTAATGACTAACAACACAAAATTGATGGTCTAATAACCCCCATTGCAGTTAAGGAATTAATAGGTGACATATAAAATTCACATGAGAATGCTTCTACGAGATCCTTTTTGAAAACCTAGAAGCCAAATCCACCATGTTTTTCTAAAATTGACAAACATGTCTCCTTATATTGAGTCAACTAAGGGTTGTAGTGAGCCAAAGTATGATATTAATACTACTCAAAACATCTCTACTAGGAGATCCAAAAAATTGTAAGAGATAAGAACAATAATGTTGAAGTACACATCAAGTTTAGTTTAATTGTTGGAGGATAGTGATGGCTCCTCTCTTCCTATTCATATACAAAGCAAAAACCAATTTTTTTACAGCTACATTATTGTTTTTCCTGGAGCCTCCTACCCAAAATTTTGTTTAGCCATCATCAAGGACCCTAGAATCCCTAAAGTTCCATTGTCTAGAGGCAAGTCCATTATTTTTTCCACTCTCTTGAGAGTCCTAGATTCCCCTTTGAATTGCCTAAGATAGACCTATAATAAATACTAGACCCATTGAGATCCCTTTTACATAAACATGGTGTGGTTGACCTATATATATAATCTCATCAAACTCAAAAAAACCATTGATGGTCAAGGTTTTCCCCATTGATATTAGAATAATGACTAATATGGTTTAACGAGGGGTAATCCCAACAGGGGTTAAAAGTTTCTTAAGTGTCATGAATGATAAATACCTCCCCCACTCCTTCATATCTACATTTCACACCACTATGCAAGTGGCAAGTTGATTGAGAAGTAAGAAGTCAATAATTGTTGTGAATAGTACAGATGTTTCCCTATAAATTATATCAAGGACTAATATCTTTTCATAGGGATATGGGCTTGTCAAGGGGTAAAAATGTTTAAAGTGTTGTTAATGGCCAAAATTTGGCCCGCTCCTTTAGATATATAGTGTTAGGTCCATATAATACTAGTGCATTCCCTCATTGTTATTATCAGTGTAACCCCCTTATTGTTATTGTTGTGCCTATGTATTCCTCATATTGTTATTTTTGTGCCCCATAGAAGCCCACTATTTTTATTGTTGTGCCCTTACATTATTATTGTTATGTCGGCTCTAATTATAATGTGACCCCTTAGACTCATATATATAGAAAGGATGATTTTCATTTGAATCATCCAAGGATTATTCATTTGTGTAATGTAAAGGAGGTTTCCCCCTTGAAGAGGCTAATTTTGAAGTCACTTATCTATCTCTTCTTCTATTTTGTGAGCTGATTGCATAACATTTGGTATTAGAGCATTGGATTCTAGGGTTTCGTTGCTTCAAACAGGTTGTCGTGGAATTTTTGCTATAATTTTTTTTCTACGAACCTTCGGAAGTTGAAACTAAAACCAAGTGGAGTTGAAATCTTGGTGAACCTCATGTACGAATTTAAAATCTTATATCTCTATATTTTTGGAGATATGACCTGAGGAAGTTAGGGTTTTTGTAGGCTCCAGAATTCCATCTCAAAAAAGTGACCTTGGGAAAATAATCATAACATTCTCTCTGAGCATCGGATTTAAATTTTGTAAAATGTGACAGAAATAGGACAGACTATAGTTGGTTGGATATCATTTTCAGGGCCAAAGGTAAAAACAATGACATGTGGCACAACATACAAGTTCGCTCTACCGAACCAGTCTAGATTAGGTCATCATGGGAGATTTGGAATAACTCGTTCTTGAAGAATCAAATCTCGACCATACTTGTGGGGTTGAAAAGAGGACTTAGAGGGATGAAACAAGATAGAATTTGATACCTTGGAGATCCAAAATTACATAGATACAATAGAGTCAATATTGAGCTCCTACAAAGAGAAAAAAAAAAAAAAATGTGTGTAGTTTTTAAAATTTGCATAAGTTTTGTTTGAAAATTTAGTTTGAAGTGATTAAAAGAGCATAGTGAAGCATAATTATCATTAATTGATGCATCAAAGAAAGAAAATGGAAACACCTAGTAAGAAACCCGAAATCTCTACTATGACACATGAAGAAGAGGAAGAAATTCAACATGATATATCAAAATTGTGAGACCAAGTGCAACAAATTTTGCTCTCAGAAAAAAGTAATAGAAGCTAAGATGCGTGATTTGAATAATGGCATAGAAGCTAAGATCGATGGTATAGAAACAAAATTTAAAGGAAAAATGGAATATTTGAAGAAATACTTGACAAAATTGCTACAAGAAAGGTTTCCTAATGGCTAAAAGGTAGTAGAGGCAACTCATGATGAGAACAAAAGAGATGTTAATCATGATTTCATAGACTCTAACATTTAATTTAAGACCGACCATATTCCAAAGATCGATATGAGGAAGTTTGAGGGAAAGGATCCCCTAACATGGATACTACAGATGGATTAATATTTTGATCTCCATAATGTGAAAAACACACATAAGGTACGCATTGCAACTTTATATTTAGAACCCAATCAGTTTTTATGGTATCGATGGCTTTGCTATCGTAAAAAAATTGTCACTTGGTCAATTTTTACAGAGTAAATGATAGCACATTATGAGGATACAAAGAGAAACGCCTTCTTTAGCCAATTGATAAATCTCAAACAAAAGGGTTCAATGGTGGAGCACATTAAGGACTTCCAAAAATTGAATATAAGGGAAAATGATATTCCAAAGGAGCATCGGATTGATGTATTCATAGGGACTTTAAAGGATAACATCCAACATGAGTTTTTCCTTTGGGAACCTAATTAATTGGAGAGGGCATTTAGGTTGGCAAGAAAAAATGAAAGAAAAATTATGGCAACAAGGAAGACTACCAGTCACAACTATAAATATGGAAGTGTTGTTGCTCCTAGCCTTCCAAAACCCACAAGGTTGACACCACAACAATTGGAAGAAAAAATAGAAGAAGGGCTTTGTTACAGTTGTGATATCAAATACTCTAAAGGTCATAAGTGTGTTGAGAAGAAATTAATTTACATAGATTGTGAAGAGGAGGAAGAAAAGAAACAAGAAAAATCAAAAGAAGAGAATATACACCAGGAGCCAACCCCAAAGAAGGAAGAAATGAATTCGAACATATCTTGTAATGCATTGGTAGGAATTACCACTCCTTAAACTCTCAAGATATAAGGACATATCAAGAAGAAAAAGGTAATATTGTTGATTGATTCGGGTAGTACCCATAATTTTATTCGTTGTAATATAGCCAAGGAACTGAATTGCTTCCTATATCGAGCACCAGAGTGTCAAGTGATGGTTGCAAATGGAAGACCCATTAATTGCTTTCTAAAGATCCATAATATCAATCTATACATGAGATAATATGTATTTAATATTCCAATGCTTTCCATTCTGATGGGTGGTGTTGATGTTGTACTAGGTGTCCAATGGTTACAATCTTTAGGTACGATAGCTTTTAATTTTCAAGGACTTTTCTTGAAATATTTTTAGGAATTAAAGGAAGTTGAATTAAGGGGTATCATAGGGAAACTAGGAAATAAATAATATTTAATGGCATGACAAAGCTTCTAAATAAAGAACAACGTGGCGTAATTACACAATTATGTTCACTAGAGGTTCAAACATCGAAATCATAGATTTCTCCAGATCTCCAAAAAGTCTTGGATAATCATTCCAATGTATTTGAGACTTCCAAAGGCCTCCCACCTATTTGTGATCATAATCATGCTATTCATTTGATTCTAGGAAGTTTTCCTCCAAACATCATGCTCCAGTAGTATTCAACCTAGTTAAAGTTCTTTCTATGCTCCAGTAGTATTCAACCTAGTCAAAGTTCTTTCTATGCTCCAGTGATATTGGTGCATAAGAAGGATGGATCATGGCGCATGTGTCTAGATTATAGGGAGCTCAACAAGCTCACTATTAAAGATAAATTTCCCATTCCTTCCATTAATGAATATTGAATGAATTACATGGAGCAATTTACTTCACCAGGTTGAATATTTGTTTAGGATATCATCCATCGTCCATCAAATCATCTTTAAGAGAAAACTCTAATGTTCAAGCAGTGCAAGATCACATTGAGTAGCAATAGCAAGTTCTCCAACTTTTAAAGGATAACCTCACTTTGGCGCAGAATAGAATGAAACAACAAACATATCAACATTGTAGCGAAAGAAGTTTTGATGTAGGCAACTCAGAATTTTTACAGCTACAACCATACAAACAAATGTCCCTCAATCAAGCTAAGAATGATAATAAATTATCACCAAAGTATTATCTTCCTTACAAGTTGTTACAAAATATTGGTACTATGGAATACAAATTGGAGCTTCTTGCATCTTCTCGAGTGCACCCAATTTTCCATGTTTCATGCTTAAAGAAGGTTATAGGTGACAAGCTCACAATTCAAACAATATTCCCATAAATTGACGAGGAAGGAAAAATCATATTGGAACTCGAAGCAATCACGAAAAAAAGAACTCGACAGCTACAAAACTGATCAATTTCAGAGTATCTCATCAAGTGGAAGAACTTACCCGCTGAAGATTCCACATGGGAGGATCCGAATTTTATACAGAAGCATCCAGAACAACTCAAACATTGAGGACAATAGTTTTTTGAAGGAGAAGGGCATGTTAGGTCTCAATAATACTAGTGTATTCACTCATTGTTATTGTTAGTGTAGCCCCCTTATTATTATTGTTGTGCCCATGTAGTCCCCATATTGTTATTACTGTACCCCATAGAAACCCGTTATTGTTATTTTTGTGCTCTTACATTATTAGTGTTATGTCAGATTTGATTATATTGTGACCCCTTAGACTCATATATATAGAAAGGAGGTTTGGTCATCTAAATCATACAAGAATTGTTCATTTGTGTAATGTAAAGGAGGTTTCCCCCTCAAAGACGTTAATTTTGAAGTTGTTGATCTATCTCTTCTTCTATTTTTTGAGTTGGTTGCATAACATATAGTCTAGGTTTCATCACAATAAGAGGCCCAATTAAAGGTGGGAGAAATTATCGAGAAGTTAAGTTTCCTTTCAAGTGAACCACTTTTCACTATGGAAATATAGAAGGGAAAATAAAGGTCAAGGCTTAGTTATAATCAAACAATGGCTTTGGAGGATGAGTTATCTAATAAATACTCATGGTTGGAGGTAAAGGAAAACACCATTTTGGAAGATGATGTAGACCATACCAAATCCATGGTCAAAGTGCTCGTGAGCCTGAATTTAACTGGAGGGTATTATGGACTATAAATTTGAAATGAGATTCACTACCTCATCTGAGGTAAGAAAGAAGGAAGTGTTGCAGTACCATTTCAACAAGAAAAATATAGAAGAACAATAGAGAATTAGGATTTTTCTAGATGTTGAAAAGGTATCATATGGCCATTTTCTCAAGCATGGGACATTCTCTTGGATATATGATGATATTGTAGGAGGGGAGGGAGAAGAAGCTCTGATAATGACAATGAGGAGGAGGAGGAGGATTAGGTATAACAAATAAGATAAATAATTCCCCTAATGTGGTACACACAAAGGGTAGAGTGGAGAGAAAGGGATATGGTTGAAGAAACCACTAAAAATTCCATGGAAGAATCCCTTAAATATGATAAAGGCGTGCCCATATTGAAATATATGTGATTCAAAAGCACTTGAGGAATAGAAAAAAAGGAGAAATGTTATGCACTAATCACATGCAGGGCTTAACAAGTAAGGAATTATTGAGCCCCTCATCATGGAGGTAAGACCCAAAGACCTAGGGATAGGAGGATAATCTGATACTCCCATGACTAAAATGAGGGACATGCAACATACCTTTTTCCCTATAGTAACTGAGTATGAAAATATTATGGAGGTCTTAACCCATGTTCCTCTTTAGCACCCCATTTCACTCACTCCTCCTTAAAAACAACAATAGAGCATACTTGAAGAAAGTCAATCATATTTGGCATGGATGAGTGGAAGGGGGAAGAAAGTAAGGAATATTGTAACACCCTCCTCCCACATCTACCCAAGCAACCGGCCAGTCGGGGTAAACATGCGACGAGAGGCCACTATGATATTATTTGACCTCCTAAATCATGTTAAGGAAGTGGAACCAATAGAAACACACCATACAAACCTTCAACATAAACATTAGGACCCTCAAGAACCAACCCAACCTTTCTGCCAACTATCCCCTAGGTACCACTAACATTTTGGACCACTTGGCCCTGAGACGCTCCCTTGCTATAGGTCTGCTAGCATCCAAGAGGCTCTAGATGCTCTCATGGAAAGGCATGCCAGGATTTAGGGACTATTTTTCTCAGTTTTGTTCTAACGTTCTTATGATTTGAGCCACTTTTTAAGTCTCAGAGCCTAGCTCACTGCGCAAAATTGAATGACATATTCATAATAGTAAAATAATGGAGAAAACATAGTACAAAGGCAATCACTTGAATAAGACCTTGATTGAACCCCTACTAGCCATGATATACATTTCTTCAAACATATCACGAATATGTAATCTACAGGGGTAAATAACAGATCTAAGTATAGGGGTCTCACACTTAGCTGAAAATCTCTAAGAGACATTGATGCTTCAACACATTAGTTGTCATTCATCCATTAGGTCATAGATACATTGTTCATTCATTTACAATTAAAAACATGTTGAGAGCCATATATAGCTTCTGTCATTAAACATATATATAACCATCATAATAGCAACAAAAATATCAATGAAATCATAGCCATATGATCCACATATAAACCAATATAGTAGTCATAGAAATACAAAGATAAATAACCTCATATTGATGATGCAAAATCCAAACCCGAGATGGGACTTCCACGTTCCACCTGACCATAGAATGAATGAGCCAAATCTCTCTTCAACCATTCACCCTCGTGCCATATTCTAAGCATGAATGTGGGATCTCATAAAACACATCAAACAAAACCATCCAAGGCTTCCAGAGGCCAACCACCTCAACCCATCAAACAGTTATTCCACCTCACAGTCAGAAATTAAAAAAAATAAAAATAAATAAATAAAAACCATCATCAGATTGGTCTCTATCCAAGCCTTCCAAGGCTCCAAGACTAGTAACTCAACTAACAATGTTTACCGAGCACCAGAGCGTTTGTCCAACTAAGGCTTCAGGACTATTAACTCAACCCACCAAGGGCTCTAGAGAATTTGTCCAGCCAAGGCTACAGGACTAGTAACTCAACTCGAGATGTTAAAGGGCTCCAAAGCATTTGTCCAGCCAAGACTATGGGACTAGTAACTCAACCCAAGTTGTTAAAGGGCTCCAGAGCGTTTGCCCAACTAAGGCTCTGGGAACTAGTAACTCAACCCAAGCTAAGGAACGTGAGAACCAACCAAAACAAAACAATGAAGTGAATGCACAATCTTCATGGCTATCCAGGAAATGGAAAGGCTAGGCAATCCATTGTCAATATCATCCATCCTCCATGCTAATGGCAGATCATAACCAACAAACCACATGCAAATGTTATGCATGCCAAAACTAGTGAGGAAAAGATACATGCAACTCGGTACCTCCAAGCAAAATTCATTGTAGTTGTTGATCTCAATGTCCTCTTACACTTTCCTGCTCTTCCTTTGCCTTGTTGCTCCAAAATTCCAAGTATGCCACACCCTCTAAGAGTGCTCCAAGAAAACACAAAGTATCTAAGAGTATGAGAGAGAGAATGATCAGAGAGCTCCAACACTGAACTGAAAAAAAAGCTACCAACTGATTCTCAAAAACCTTTTTATGAATGAGGCCTCTATTTTCTTCATTTTCCATTATTTTCCTTCATTTTACTCCTCACATGCAACCTGTGACCTTTCACCTCCCTTTTCTCCTAATTTCCATTAGTTTCATAAATAAATGTCCCAAAAATGTCATTTTGCCTTTCCAAAGCCTTAGACATTTCCTTTTCCAATTTCCTTACTGATTAATAACCAAATGAACACCCACACTATGATATCTTTCCTAACATTGAGCTTGGAATAAGTGTTCCATCAACCGTGGTTATTATTTTCCTTTATTAACTTTTATTACATGGAATTTTCACCAAGGTTATTATAAAACCCTCCTTGTTGGGGAACACTATCCTCGGTGTTCAACAAAACCTATAACCACAAAAATGTTGTAAGAAAAATATATTGCCGGTGGAGCTTTATAACTTAACTTGATGTAGTATTTACAATGATCAACCTTCTAAGAAGAAAATCAACATGAAAACATAAAAAAATATAACATCATAATGACATGACACCCATACCGCTTATTGGAGATTTATAACATAGCTCATGGAGGTATTTACATCCATATATATGTGTACATATACCAAACATCATCAAAACATATACCAAGACACCATACCAAAATTGCTTTGCCTCAATCAGAAAACAAGGAAGGATACATAGCCTGCATCTGATCCGCCATCTCCCATGTAGCTTCATCGGGTCCAAATTGCTTCCACTGCACTTTAACCTACTCTATTGCTCGGTTTTGGAGCATGGGAACCTTTTTCTACAATATACACTAAGGCTCCAGTTGGAATTCTCCATCTAGTTCCACATGCAATACAAACCAATAAATTACATGATCAATATCTTTAGCATACTTCTTAAGTAATGAAACATGGAAAACATCATGGACTTTAATTGTCGAAGGCAGTGAAATTCGATAAGCTATTGGCCCAATCCTCTCAACAATACTAAAGGGTCCACAAAATCGTGGTGCCATCTTGGCACATGATCCAATCTGCAAGGAGATCTTCTTCAATTTGATGCGCAAGTACATGTGTTCCCAACCTATAACTCCTTGAACAAACTATTATGATCTGCATAGCTCTTCTGCCTATTCGGTGTTGCCTTTAAATGCTTCTTTATAACTTACATCTCTTGTTCCATGTCTGCCAACATGTATGGTCCAATCAACACCCTGTTAACTGGATCACTCCAATTGACAAGAGTTTTCAACTTTTCCCATACAATGCCTCAAACAACTCACTAGTGGAAGATACTCTTCTCATCCTCAAAGATTCATGATACCCATTATTGTAAGCAAAATCTACTAGTGGAAGATACTCTTCTCACTTTCACTATAAATGCATTACATACATCCTCAACATGTCCTCCAATATCCTATTGACCCTCTTTTTTTGTTCATATATTTGCGGATGACAAGTTGTACTAAAGGCCAACTCGTTGCCCAAACCTGCAAACAACTCCTTCCAAAACTTGGAAGTGAACATTGCATCCTTGTCTGACATGATCTTCTTTGGAACACCATGCAATCTGACCACATCTCTAATGAATACCTATGCTACATCGCTAACTGAGAATGTAGACTTCACTGGAATTAAGTGTGCAACCTTTGTCAACCTGTCCACAATAACCATGATGGAATCATGTTGTCTCACTATCCTCAGCAAACTTGTGATGAAGTCCATGGAAATGACCTCTCATTTCCATTCTAGAATCGCAATCGATTTTATCAATCCATATGGGTGCTTACACTATGCCTTTACACACTAACAATCAAAACACCTAGCCACAAACTCTTCTACAACCCTCTTCAGGTTCAGCTAATAATAAAATATCTTCATTGTTGTCAGTGTCTTTTGATAACATGGGTGACCCGAATATGGTTTCGCATGAAACTCCATCAAGATCACCTTCTTGAGCTCACTATTGTCTGGCAAATATATCCAGTATCTAAATCTAATCAATCCATCCATTGTAAGACAATAATCCAAAACATGTGCACCTGCACATGTACCTCTCCTTGTACTACACCCTGTACCTATACCATACTCTACTGCAACCTGCGCATAATCTCCATATATCTGACATCTTGTTTACATGTCTGCAGGATCCTATCCTGTAAGTATATCCAATAGGAGCTCATAGTTGCTAAGTGATTTACCTGTATCTACCTACTAATAGCATCTACTAATCTGTTCTCTTTACCTTTGATATACAGAATCTCAAAATTGAACTCACTGATTGTAGCCAACTACTGAGCCTATCTACCATTCAGATTCAATTGGCCAAATAGATACCGCAAACCATTGTGATCACTCATAAACACAAACTTCCTGCCTAGAAGATAGTGTCTCCACATCTTCAATGCATGTATGATCATTGCCAACTCAAGATCCTGTGTGGGGTAGTTTTACTCATGCTCATTCAGTTTTCGTGACTCATAGCATACAACCTTTCCATCCTGCATAAGGACTCCACCAAGTCCTTTCTTTCAAGCATCTATGCATACTACAAACTCTTTGTCTAGATCTGCAATCTTTATCACTGGTGCATGTGTCAATAACTTCTTAAGCTACTCAAAACTAGCCTCACACTCATTTGTCCATTCGAACTTCTTACCTTTCCTCTATAATGACTTGATAGGATAAGCAATATGTGAGAAGTAACGGATGAAACTCCTATAATATTTTGCCAACCCCATGAAATATCTCACCTCATCTACATTCCTAGGAGCTACCCACTCCATGATGCCCCTTATCTCTTTTAGATCTACTACAATTCCCTCCTTGGAGACAACATACCCCAAGTAGTGTACCTCAGTTTAAAAGAAACTACACTTGTTAAGCTTAGCATACAACTGATGCTTCCTCAACAACCTCAACACTATTGTTAAATGCTCAACATGCCCTTCCTCGTTTTTATAATATACCAATATGTCATCAATGAAAACAATAATAAACTTATCCAACTATGGAAATAACACACTATTCATCAAGCACATAAATGTAGCTAGAGCATTAGTTAAACTAAATAGAACTACAACAAACTCATAATGCCATACCCCATCTGTAAAGTTGTATTGTAGTTGTCTTCCTCTTTGACATGTACCTATTGATATCCTGATCTCAAATCAATATTCGAGAACACTATTGCTCCCTTTAGTTGATCCAACAAGTTATCAATCCTCGATAACAGATACATGTTCTTGATGGTTACTTTATTCAACTACCGTTAGTCAATGCATAATCTGAGAGTACCATATTTCTTCTTCATAAACAATACTAGTGCACCCCATGGTGATACACTTGGCCTAATGTATCCCTTGTCCAACATTTCCTTTAATTGTAGCTTCAACTCTACCAACTCAGATCTACTCATCTTGTAAGGTGCTTTTGATGTTGGAGCTGCCCCTAGCACCAAATCAATAGAAAAGTCTACCTCCCTGTGAGGTGGCATATTTGTAATGTCCTTAGGAAATACATACTGAAACTGCTATAGCACTGGGTACCTACTCAAAACATTTTCATCTTCAACTTCATTACCCTTGCCACTATAAATGTGTACTACGAATAACACACACCCTTTTCTGCAACTACGCTTTGCTTGCATAGTTGTCTCCATCTTAACTGATGTGGCTTTCTTCTTACCCTGTAAGACTCTTGGTTCCCCATAGTCATTCAAGCACTCAATGGACTTGTCATAACAATCCACCTTGGTTCTATGAATGTATAACTAATCCATGCCCAACAACATATTGTATGATCCCAACAATAATACATTCAAATGTGTTGTGGTAGTGTTACATAGTATTTTGTCACACCTCCTGCACTTCCCTTTGACATACCTCGAACTGCCTGAAATATGACCATAATGCAGTGTACTCATTCATATATGCAGTTCAGAGCCTTCCTAAGACATTGATTGGAAAATTCCTTGAGCTTCCCCGAAAAGAAATAACTTTTTAACCCTAATTTTAGCATCATCGCTCTTATGAGGCTAAGAATCATGATGGTTGCATGTTTCACTATACCTGACCCGTGATGGCATTGCTCTATTTTCTCATATACACGTGATGATCCCAAAAATTCAATTTTCCCAAAGAGGATGAGAAGCTTCATGATCTAGAAGCTTCCAAGGTGGCAAGATGGAGTTTGTTCGGCGTAGATGAGGTCAAATTCTCCCAACTTGGACTCTTGTCTTATCCCTATGAGCTACCTCCTTGAGATGAGGGCCTAATCCTATCTTTGGAGAAGTCCTAACTCCCTTTCCCAGTCTATAAATTCATCCTCTCCCATTCCCAAAGGGTTTTTCAGGTAAGAGGTTGGGTTGATCTATTTCCATTTGCACCCCTATGCTGAGCTTGTGCTTAGAGGCCATTCATTAGACTTGGAGAAGGTGTTTTGGAGAGTTTCTTGGCTTGGAATTGGATTACCACACAAGGAGAGCCTTTCAACATCAAGGCTATGGTTGTAAGCTTCCCTTTATTCTTTAAATAATATACAATTGTTGGTTCATCTTTCCAAAATATATATGTTCATGTATGTATTAGCTTGGCATTCCTTGATCAGCTAAGTAGGTTATTATTTTATTTTCTATTGGTTTTTGCATGTTTTGTTGTCTCTTGATCACTTGTGCAGGTATATAAGTGCTAAGAGAAGAAGGAACAAGTCCATGACACAAGCAGTTCGAGGCCCTCAACAAAGGAAATCGGAATAGCATCCGAACGAGGTAGGTCATCTCTATCGTTCTACTTTTCAATTATAACCTAGGGAAATGTCTATTTGATTGCCACTTAAGTTGATAGACCCACTCATTGGGCTAGAGGGATCGTCTTTGTCCGCAGAGAGGATTAACCTTGTCAATGAAATGGCAACTCCACTGGGGAACCTATGATCCTTTCCATCCAATCTTTCACCCTGATCTTTTATCTTGTTTGACCAACCGTCAATTTTTTGGCTTGTCTGCATCATTTTGGGCTTATACCACCACTCATTACTACCTTAGATTGCTAAGTCTGGATTGTTTCTTGGAATATTTTTAGTTTTTCCCATATTCCTCACCCATCACGGGTTTACCCTTAACAATCACGATGGCATCACAGTTTTTACCTTTATAGTCGCGATGAAAAAAAATTCTTCATCTTTCGGTCACGCTGAAATCATCACTACTTTTGATATACAAAGTAGTGATGCCATCGTGGTTTTTCCTATGCAAAGTAGCGATAATCGTGGGGTTGGGTATATAAAGTAGCGATGATCCTTGAATGTGAGAATTTTTGAGGTTTCTTCCTAAGAATCTAGTGTGTCTTGGCCTTTAAGGTCTTTTCCCATCCTGTATGCTTGAATTTGTCAATGTTTTGATTGATTGCCTTGATTAATTTGCAAAATTTGTCTCATTGGCTTAGACATGAAATCTGATTGAATTCTAGGGTTTCTAGTCATTGGTCATTGTTTTCTTCTTGTTAGTGTCGTTGAGATGCTTGTTTTGCTAATTGATTGAGTCTTGTTTTCTGTGGAAATCATTAAAAACATCATTTTGCATTTGTTTTAGGTTGTATTTCAAAATCTACTTTTCGTGAAAATGCATTAGATTAGTTGCATTCAAAAGTTATTTTTTGAGATTCATCATTGAGAATAGATTACATGTTTCAATGATTGAAAGCTAAAAATTGTATTAGGTACATCAAATCGTTCAAAACGAAAAGAAAAGCCTAATTCATATAATTGCATTTTTGTAAAGTAAAATCGTTTTGCTTTCGGAAAAGTTGCATTTAGGATAGTGGAAAGTGAAATATCTTTTTCTTTTGGCATTATGCTTGGAAGATGAAAGTGAAAGTTTGTGGAAGTCATTTTGCATGATGCACTATTGATTGAAATTTCTTCACTTGATTAGTCTAGCTTTCATTGAAACTAAAGTTTTCCTTTTCTCATATAGTTGCATCATGTGTTAAAGTGACACCGTTTTGAGCCCAAAACTGAAACATAATTGAATATAAACTTTAAAATCTATCAATCAATCTAACGATCATTTGAAACATTAATGCCTCATACTTAGTGGTCTAGGCTAGAGATGTGCTTCAGAGTCTTTAAGACTTGGCAGTTGTCGCTCGCTCTTGCATTAGACAACGCTAGCACGGACTTGTGCTCCCCATACCGTCGAGTATATAAAGGGATACCCTCATAGGTTTCAAACCTTTCTCCATAGGAAGTCGAGTTTATCACCCTGTAAACATGATACACCGAACACAGCATTCGAGGAGATTTCCTGCACATAAGTCAAGTCCTTGGTAAATTTATTTGTTGAGGTGTATATTGCAGCTGAGGGTTACTTGGTACCCCTTTTGCCTAGAGTTACCTAAGTGATCATTTCGATCTTTTCAGACTCTTTAAATTTGAAAAGATCATCGAGCACTTGTCCTTTCGAGCTCACTAAACCAACGAAAGTGACTAGAGTCACATTTTCGTCCTTTTCTTGACTCTTAAAACATGAAAATACAAAGTTTTTGTTTCAAATTCTAAAATTAATTGATCGCGGAACAACATCCTTCCTGCGGAAATACACTTTAGTAGATCTTAGGTTGATACCAATGGAAACATTTCCTGAGTCTACTAGTCAAGGAAACCCCTCTGACGGGAATCCTAGTCCTTTTCCTTCTTTCAAAAATATTGGTGATCCTTATATGGCAACATTGTCCCTTCCTGGATCGACCATTAGTCTTCCAGTTTGGTTGTTTGCAACCTCAGTGGTTCCGAGTGTCCAAACTACTTTTCAACCAAGTTCTCCTCCACCTGAACAATATCAACCTCATGTTGATCCTAAAGTTGACTCCTCACCTTCTTCACCTATTTCTTCACCTCGTTCCTCCTCTTTGCTTGGTGAAAGTCTAGATTCTAGTAACCAGGAAGCTAAGAAGAAGAAGAAGAGGATGAAGAAGAAGAAGAAAAATAAGCAAGGGGGCAACCAAAAAATTATTGTTATAGATGCAACTGAGGTAGAAAAATCTTCCAAACAACCCCAGAAAGTAAAATTCCCTTGCATGTTATTCGGAATTGTCCTAGTATTCCCAAGTTATTAGAAGTGTGGTCCACAAGTTCACATCAACATTTTTCATCAGCCTCTAGCGATCATGTTGGTGATAAACCTTCAACTAGTAAATCCCATGGGAAAAAGGGAAAATTCAAATTCCCTGTAAGTTATGTGAAGGTAATCATCCCATTCACCTCTTTCCTTTAATGGGTGAAGCTTCCAAAGAGTTGGAAAACATTAAAGCTTCTCAACCTCGTCTTCCAACCGGGTATCGAACAATTTCCTCTGATCCTTCACAAGTTGATCCAATGATTGATCAAAAGTCATTTTTGGTCAACCCCGCTCTCTCTTAAAGTGGGTCTCATGAGTTCGTTCTCGACCAACCATTGGTTCAGAAAATGGTAGACGTCACTCCACCTTCATTTAACTGTACCTTTCCCATAGAGAGTGAACTTCATACTCCTTAGGTTCTTCTGGTTTCTTCAGTTTCGAATGAACTCGAGGGAAATCCTCCTATTCCTTAGGTGCATGAGAGCATTTCTCATGTTCCCACAGAGAAATAATTCAGCTCTCACGTTCCTACGACACCCCCTCCAAGTATTTTAGTCACTTCTTTTGATTGGAGTCGACTGGGCGATATCGTCTTCCATCTTATGTGCCTTTCCAAATCACAGTACAGTCTTACCATATGGTCGTGCCTAGTGTTAGTGTCGGTCTTAAGCCCTCCATCAGTGATCAATAGCTCTTTGCATATGCATAGTTAGGTGTCTCATCAGTGTCAATTTTGCATCCCACTAGGCATGCCATAACACTGAATGGAGGAGCTGGTCTTTTTTCCCTTCTTGGCTTTGCTGGATGAGGTTATACTACAATGTAATTGAGTCATACTTCTTGTTATTTTTGTCTTGAGGTCCCAGGTCTTAGGTCTAGGGTTTTGAGTCAAAATCATTTCAAGGTCATGAGTCAAGGTCAGTGAGTGCCCAGCAAGCCAGAGGGAGGTATGTACATATGTTTCAATGTTATTTTCATCAGCTACAGATCATTTTATGCCTTGGATTTAAAAACCCTATTTTTAAGTCCAAGGTCATGTCAAATTTGTAAAAATAAGCAAATTTTCAGAAGTTTGCAAAAGTACCGGCAACAACCCTCGTTCCTTCTCCACAATCCATCAGATGGTCAACCTGCAAAAAGAATGGAGTCAAACGCATCAAAAGAGCTCATTTCAGGACAAAAAGACTCTAAACAATGTTAAAAAGAAAAGCAAGTTGAAAACATTAGAAAGTGGGTTCTAAAGTTAAAAAAAAATTGAAATGACCCTATAAAATCTAATTTCCCTCTTTAGTCACTCTTATTGTGCAATTGAGAGTGAAAATTTCGTGCTAGAGGCAAAGAAGGCGATTTCATGGCAAGTTTCTGCAAATTCAGTGCTTGGGAAGGTGCGCGGTCATTTCACAGGTGTGCGCGGCTTCCTGGGTGGTGCGCGGCTCTGTGGTGAGTTTTCTGCTGAAGAAAAATACACAGGCGCGGCTCTGACAGTGGTGCGCGGCTTTTCTGGGGAGGTGCGCGGTCATTCTGGCAGCTTGCACAAAAACTCACCCAAACAGTAAAATTTCTTCCAAGTTCTCTCAAATTTGTCAAGGTATGTCTCCTCCACGTGGTTTGTGATGGTGTAATGATAATGCCATGGATGGATAGCATGTTTATGGTCATTTTTACCATGAGAAATTAAGAAGAAATAGGTTAAATGGTTGATGTCTTTGCAAGCTTATGTTAGTTTGTATTATTTGTTTTTCAAGGTAATTTTTCCTTTATTCCCTTCCATTAGTTTCCCATTATAAATTCACATGTGTTAGAGTGTCATTTTCATTAATCTTATTTGCAAATTAATGCTAGGCCCCATCCCGAATTCCATGAAACCCTAACCCCTCCTAAACCCTATTTTAAACCCTAGTTTTCTACCATGCATCATGCTCAAACCCTACACTATTACACGCAGCAAATTATATATGTAAATTGCACAGCAAAGGAATGAAAACAAATATAGTAAAAAGAAAAGAAAGTGATGACAAGGCATGCAAACAAGAATTGTAAAAAAGAGTAAAAAATATAACTTGCATAGCCTCATAAAAAACAAAAGAAAAATGTCATCTTGCTGTAAATATCAAAGGTTAGAAGCTGTGTATGTACCAGCTGCTAGCTATCAAAAAGGAGCAGTTTTGTTGTGCTAGGGTTTGTCAATTAACATGGTATCATCTCCCTTTCCCTAGACTCTATTTTCCTACCTATCCCCCTCATGAAAAACCTAATTCAATTGCCTATCCCATTTTTAAACTCCCTATGCAATTGAATCTCCTTCCCTATTGTCAAAACATGCAATGAAACCCTAATTCACTCATGATAAATGCAATTATGAAGCTGCCAGCACTATTGAAAGACTGTTGTTGTGAAAATTGGTTGGCAGAATTTGTTAGTAGGTTTCATTACTCCCTAACCCTAATTCACTATATCCCCTCATTCCCCTAATTCCCTTGATACAATCCCTCTCCCCTCCATTGCAAAATAATCACAGCAACCCTTCCCTTCCCCTTGTAATCAAATACTCAAAACCCCTATTTTCCATTAGCATTAAATGGCCATTTTTACATGTGAAAAAACAGAGTATGCTTATGAAAGGCATGCAAAAACAAAATGAAACGAGCTGCCTGTTATTTGTACATAAGTGATGCTGCCCTATCCTCCTATGCCCATGGCATCCTCCCCTCCATCATGAAGATTTTCATTGTCCTTCCCCTTGATGTTTAAAAAACACAGTTTCCCTAAATAAAGCATTGATTTGCAAATGTTGAAAGATGGAATGACATGTTTAGCATTATGTGATGTTTTCCTGAATTCCCTGCTTATATATATATATTTTCCCTTTCCTATATGTAAATTCCCTCCCCTAACATATCCCTCATGATGTTTCCCCTTGAAAACAACATACTTCACAGCATTTTGCAGGCAGGGCAGCGGTCATTTTGACTTGTTTATTCCACCTTGCTCAATAACACCATGTCAACTACTGAGACTAATGAGCAAGGTGATGACCGATCATCATCTACTGAGATTGAGACACAGCGGAGGCCTCGTAGGGGAGGCAAGAGTGGTCAACACAAGAAGGTAGAGCCCACATCATTGACTAAGTTGCAGGCTTGCCCATTTGCAGTATCTTGTTTTCAGCACATGGCTTGTTATCAGTTTTGTGAGAGGCTCTCACAATTCCAGCATCAGCAGAGAGTTGGCTTCGGTTGGTTTGTCCTACATCTCCAGATGGGTCAGGTCACCCTTGCAGGGTGAATTTTGTATTTCCAGAGGCTATCACAGATGCTACTGGGATAAGCATGTGGGTGAGGTGTGGCTTGAAGCGCCAAGTGGCTGGACTTTAGTATACTACGCACCATATGTCAGGTCTACCTGTATGCATAACTTGTCAGGGACTTTCCCATCAAGTTCTCGAGCAGAGTATATAGATATTATGAGACTCATTATGCACTACTTCACATGCGGGGGGAGATTCGCACGAGTATCTTCTTATCATATGCGCATGTTGATGCACTTCACCAGAGTGAGAATCATGAACATCGCAACATACTTATTTCACGACATTCAGAGGATGGCCGCTATCTTTCAGAGACAGACCCCAGCACAACAGCTTCGGAGCTTATGCCATCATGGTCTTATTCAACTAGTAGTTTCTCATCAGCTGAGCCAGCAGGGCATTCCTTGGGCAGATTTCATCTCCCGACATTTTTTCACACAGCCACATCTAGGGCCGGAGCCAGTTCACGAGGAGGGAGGGCCATCACATCAGCCCGAGACCAGCATTCCTAGACACATGGCTTTTTCTCCTCGGGTCACATATCAGAGAGGTCATAGGACTTTATTTGCAGCAACTCGACAAGTACTTTCTCCACAGCAGGTGGAAGGGGTCTCGTCATCATCTTCAGAGTAGCGAGTGTTATCTCCACACCAGGTGGAAGGGGCCTCGCTTTCTTCATCGGCACAGGCAGTACGAGAGGGCAAGCAGCCCATGATTGAGGATCAGGCAGTTCACGAGGCACATGATGATTTCATTGATCGTGACGCCCGCTCTTCCCCTTCAAATTTTTATGAGATTATCAGGTAGAAAGAGGAGGAGAACCTCGTGTTGCAGCAGAAGCTCCAAATGGCCCAATGGACCAACACTTATCTAGAACAGCGCACCAAACAATTAGAAGATGAAAAAGAGCTTTATGAGCTATGGAGGATCCGCAGTGATCGAACTTTGAACTGTAGGAGGCCTGGTGACCTATTGCGTGCTGA
>APFE030294965.1:22731-45156 GCA_000404065.3 Pinus taeda | reverse complement strand
GGAGGTTCCAATGGATTTTATCACAGGTTTACCCAAGTCTAAGGGAAAGAGTGTCATCATGGTGGTAGTTGACAAACTTACCAAGTATGCACACTTTTGTGCATTATCACATCCATTTAAAGCCAGTACAGTTTCTAGTGCATTTATGAAACAATTCAAAAGCTACATGGAAACCCAAAGATTATTGTAAGTGACAGAGATCCCATTTTCACTGGAAATTTTTGGACATAATTATTTTCTTGTCTTGGTACTCAGTTAGCTCATAGCTCATCTTATCATCCTCAATCTGATGGGCAAACTGAGATAGTAAACAAATGTTTGGAAGGATATCTTCGTTGCTTTGTATCGGATAAATAGACACAATGGGTCAAATGGCTGCCTCTGGCTGAATGGTGGTATAACACTTCCTTCCATACAGCAACAAAAATGACCCCATTTATGGCACTTTATGGGTATCAGCCACCATCCATCACATCATTAATAGAAAATTCTAAGGTTCAAGCAGTGGAACATCACATCGAACATCAACAACAAGTCCTCCAACTTTTAAAGGATAACCTCGTGTTGGCACAAAATAGAATGAACAACAGGCAGATCAACATCGCAGTGAAGGAAGTTTTGGTGTAGGTGATTGGGTATTCCTACGGCTACAACCATATAAGCAAATGTCCCTCAAGCAAGCTAAGAAGGATAATAAATTATCACCAAAGTATTATGGTCCATACAAGGTGTTGCAAAAGATTGGTACTATGGCAGACAAATTGGAGCTTCCTGCAGCTTCTCGAGTGCACCGAGTTTTCCATGTTTCATGTTTAAAGAAGGTTATAGGCGACAAGCTCCCTGTTCAAACAATATTGCCAGAACTTGATGAGGAAAGAAAAATTATATTGGAAGCGGAAGTAGTCACAGAAACAATAACTCAACAGCTACGAAATCGATCGATTTCGGAGTATCTCATCAAGTGGAAGAACTTGCTGAAGATTCCACATGGGAGGATGAGAATTTTATACAGAAGCATCCAGAACTACTCAAGCGTTGAGAACAACACTTTTTTTGAAGGAGAGGGGCATGTTAGGTCCCTATGATACTAGTGATTACCCCATTACTATTGTATTTTTATCCCTTATTAATATTGTTGTGCCCCTATTGTCCCCATATTGTTATTACTGTGCCCCATAGAATCCCTCTATTGTTATTTTTGTGGCTATATGTTATTATTGTTAGGTTGACTGGGTTATATTGTGACTCCTTAGACTCTTATATATAGAAAAGAGGTTTTGTCATTTGAATCATCCAAGAATTTTTCATTTGTGTAATGTAAAGGAGGTTGCCCCCTTGAAGAGGTTGAATTCTAAGGCATTCAACTATCTTTTATATCTTTTTGAGAGTTGGTTTCATAACACGTGGAGCTAGACGTATGATGCAATAGTTTACGGTCACATTTTGTAGCAAGGGTAACCATAGCTTGAAATCATACAAATGTTTTAAAATTAAAGCATCAATTACCTCTTACCTCAAATGTCCTATCACCGGTTGTACCTTACCGAGCTTACCTTCCAATGGTCTAGTCCTTGGATAATGTGTGCTTTTCCTTGAAATGATAACCCATTTAACAATTAAAACAGATGTATGATCTCATAATTCATGACCTCGACTAGTAATTAAAATTTGTCACTACTTTAAATGGTTTTAAACTAATGTTCTGCCTATGACTTTTGTTTTTTAGAAAACCCAGGGTGTTGCTGCAGGAAATGAAACTCTGGTTGTTGATCATTCTGCAGGAAATGGAACTGTGACTGTTGATCATTCTGTAGGAAATGGAACCGTGACAGCTGATCATTCTGCAGGAAATGCAACCATGACTGCTGAACATTCTGTACAAAATGGACGTGACTGCTGCGCATTCTGCAGGAAATGGAACCATGGCTTGTGGAACTTCTGTGGGAAATTCTTACACTAGAAAAATGATTTCTCCCCCATTTGTGTACAGTTACTTGCACATGAGTAAAGTTGCAAATGTCGAATGTGCAGTGATCTCAGTGGATTAACAGCTATTAAGGTCAACTATTAACCAATGCAAGGCCCATCACCATTAATGAGAGTGAGGACCAAGGTACCATGACGCATCCTATTGGGTGTGAATTGATGAGTTGTTGTCGAACCCCCCTGTAGGATCTAGCAGTCAAAGAGCCATAGTTATTCTCCATCACTGTTGAAAAAATAGCCTGTCGTTAGGGCATAGAAGCTTCAAAGCATCATAAAACTCTGATCTTGCATCCAGATAATTTGCTGATGTCAATGGGCCAAGATTATTAGAAGGAGGGCCTTAAGAAATCCCACATCATTCCAACATGATCAATCCAATAGTAACTAAAAAACACAATTTATTGGAAGGATCCCAGAGGATCTACTGACCTGTAGTTTTAATGAGCCCAATGTAGTCCATGCTCGCCAGATTTCATTTTTAGAGAATCTGAAATACTTGGAAAAGAAGACTCCAAAGGGGCTCCTTTTCTGTAACTAGACCATTGGGCCCAGAAAAAGGAATAAACTTGTACCCAATAGACATTCCTCTTATGGTTTATTGAGCACGAGAAGGAACACAGTGAGCTCATTATGTCAGCGGGAAATTGGGAAGAGATAGTGGAAGGAATGACTCCTTCTCTCAACATCTCTAGCTCTCTTTTCTTCACAATTTCTTCCACAAGTTCCTCCTTAGATTAGGGTTTTTGATATAGCTTGAGTCTGTTCCCATTCACCAAGAAGGTAACATTCCCATCATCAATGGTTTTAACACAAACAGATCCATTATCAAAAAATTTCTCAATTTCATAGGGGCCTAGCCAATGTCTGTTAAATTTCCCCTTAAAGTTCTTAAATTTTGAATCATACAACAATGCCCAGTCTCCCTCTTTGAAATGTTTCTTTTTAATGTATTTGTCATGCCATTTAGCCCATTTTTGTTGAATCAAGTCAGTATGTTGAAAAACATCTTGCCTAATCTCATCCAACTCATTGAGCTGCAAGATTCTCTGTTGCTGAGCTTCATCAAGGTCTATACCCAAATTCGCTGCCATCTTGAAATTTCTGATCTGAAATTCCATGGGAAATAAAACTTGCTTCCCATACACCAATTCATACGGAGAGAAGCCAGTAATATTTCTCCATGTGATCATGTAAGCCCACAATTCTTCAGGAAGTCGATCGGCCCAATCCTTCTTATCTAATTGCATTGTCTTGGTAAGGATTGTTTCTAACACCTTATTTTTTTATTCCACCTGCCCATTGGCTTGTGGATGATAAGGGGTGGACTTTCGATGAGTAATCTGATATTTTTCCACAATTCCCTGCATAAACTTTGACACAAACTGAGTACTTTGATCAGTAACTATCTCCCTAGGTACCCCAAATCTTACAAAAATATCAGAGAAAAGAAAAACTACCACTGCTTTTTCCATTTCTCTAGGCAGTGCTCTTGCCTCCACCCACTTCGTAACATAATCGGTACTAAAATATACTTCTTACCTTTGGACATAGGGTTTATGGGACCTACAAAATTGAGAGCCCACCTCTCAAAAGGTTCTATGAGAACCTGTGGCTGCAAAAGTATCTCCTTTGGTTATATAGGCCACCCCATTCTCTAGCAGCTATCGCACTTCTGAACATACTCTTTTGCTTCTTTAAAAAGACTTGGAAAATAGTAACCTGAGTGAAGGATCTTATAAGTTGCCCACTTGTCTACAAATTTTCCTCCACATAGTTCATCATGACAAGCCTTCAATATGTCATAGATCTCATCTTCCCTCAAACACCTACGAATAATCAAATCAAGTCTAGTGAAAAATAGATCTCCCCTAATCCAAGAGTAATCAACACTTTTCCTAATAATTCTCTTTTTCTGATTAGATGAAAAGTAAGGGGGGGACTTTCCTGTAGCAAGGTAATTGGCCATGTCTATAAACCGAGGTGTTTTGGAAGAAATAGCAAACAAATTTTCATCAGGAAAGTTATCATTAACAGGAGCATCCTCACCTGCATGGTTGAGTCTAGATAATAAATTAGCTACTTGATTCTCTTTTCCTGGCCTATCCAATATTGTGATGTCAAATTCCTGCAGCAACAAAATCCACCTAGTAATCCTACCATTAGTGACTGGTTTGTTCATGAGATATCAAATGGCAAAGTGATCAGTGTGTACAAAAACTTCATAGCCCATGATGTAATGTCTAAACTTATTAATAGCATAAATCACAGCAAGGAATTCTTACTCAGTTACCGTGCAATTCAATTCTACAGGAGTTAAATTTTTACTAAAATAATAAATAGCATGGGTTACAGGATCCTCATTTTGACCCAATACTGCTCCTATGGCTAAATCAGAGGCATCAGTGGAAATATGAAAGGGCAATTTCCAATCTAGGCCTCTCAAGGCAGGTGTTGAAGAAATCTTTTCCTTGAGTGTATCAAATGTGGCTTAACACTCATCATTCCAATGAAATTCAGATTCTTTAGTCAATAATTTAAACAATGGAGAGGCTACCTTTGTAAAAATTTCAACAAACCTCTTGTAGTAGCCTGCATGTCCAAGGAAACTTCGAACTCCCTTTTGATTGGTTTGTGGAGGTAACTTTTCAATAACCTCAATCTTTGTCGGATCAACCTTAATTCCTGCAAGAGAAACATGATGACCCAAAAAAATACCTTCAGTCATAATCATAAAACATTTTTCATTACGTAACTAAAGATTAATTCCTCTACATCTCTGAAAAATTTCTAGATATTATGTAAAGCTTCTTCGAAAGTATCACCCATAACTGTAAAATCATCCACATAGACCTCTACGCAATCATGCAAAAGGTCAGATAAAATGCTAAGGACCACCTGTTGGAATATGGTCGGTGCATTGCATAGACCAAATGGAAATACCATATATGCATAGGTACCCCAGGGATATGTAAATGTTGTCTTTTCCTGGTCCTCTGGAGCTATCCTAATTTGATTGTAACCACTGAACCCATCTAGGAAGAAAAAATATTTTTTCCCTAGTAAAGTGTCCAACACTTTATCTATAAAAGGGAAGGGAAAGTGATCTTTTAAGGTAGCCTTGTTTAGTTCCCTATAATCCACACACACTCACCATTTACCATTCTTTTTGGGGACAATAGCCAGTGGAGATACCCATTGACTATCTAAGATAGGATAAATGAACCCTACATTTAACAATTTCTGTAATTCATCTTTCACAATTTCCCTTAAAGTGGGGTTCATCCTCCTTTGTGGCTGTCTCACAGGCCTAGCATTTTCTTCTATATAAATATGATGAATGCATTTTTCTAGGTGAATTCCTCTCATAAATGTATATTCCCAAGCAAATGTGTCTGAAAAAAAATTGCAATGCTTGAATTAATTTATTTTCTTGTTCAGGGGTTAAGGCAAAATTATATTTAAAGTTTTTCCAGGAAACATTTCAACTACCTTACTCCCCCATTCAGTCATGGAATATGCAAGAAATGCAAAAAATAGGGATTAATGTAGTTCGGTGGTTGTATTATGTTCATGAAAATCCTGCAAATTAGTAATGATATCTAAATTATGACTAGACTACCCTTCTTCTTACTGCGAAAAATCAAGATTAGAAATACAACAATTTATCAAATTTTCTTCTGAATTTTCTTTAAGGCTCATAGCTTGTGCTATTGTCATAACTGGTCATGTACATTCTGAATCATGCTCTTCTTCTTCAACCCAATGTGTGTTTTCTGATCTTAAGAGGGGTTGAGCATGGGGATACAAATTAATATGCTTTGTTTCAGCTCCATGAGTAATGGTCATGTTTCCAAACCTACACCTTATATAAGCATTTTTTTTGGCTAACCACAGCCTCCCCAAGATCAAAGGATGCTCTCTTAAGTTAGTTTTGGGGTGAAGAACATAAAATTCTGCAAGGTACTCCCAAGAATCTAATGAGATGACAATGTCCTCTAATACCCCCTTTGGCTTTACGTTAGACCTGTCTGCTAACTCTAACATGGTGGGAGTAGGTAATAAGTCAAAGGATCCTATACGAGATGAAGTCTCCATAGTCATCACATTAATGGCTGCACCCAAATCAATTAAATTGTTCTTTATAGGATGTCCATTGATAAAGTTAGTAACCACAGGGATTATGGGGTCTGCATATTTTTCAGTAACAAATCTGGTAGGCATTAAACTTGGAATCTTTCCACCTACTTGAATTGTAGAGAGTTCTCTCTTTTGTCTTCCTGGCCTCTTGGTACATAATTCCCTCACTGTTTTGGCATAAATTGGGATATCCTTAATTGCTTGCAGTAACGAGATCTTAATGCACACATTTCTTAATTCAGACAAGATCAAACTCGGGTTGTTTTACTTTCATTTCCAACCTCTCTGGAAAAGGAGGCTAGACCATATGGGATGAGGAAGGTTCTTGTGGCCTTGAAGTAGGTTGTTCTGTTGGTTCAGGTGTGGTTTCAACTTCAATCATTTCTAGAGTATCTTCCTCCATAGTCTTTTCAATTCGTTAGGGCTAAGTCAACACTTTTCCGAATCTAAGTTGGATTTCCTGCAACGACACAGGAAATTCATGTAACACAGGAACATAAATTTCCTACAGCAAGTATGGTGCAATACAGTAGGTAGGAAAAGTGAGATAAGTGACCAATCCAATGTTGTGAGCGGATTGGATGGTTTTATTGTTGGGGTTAGACACTGGCTGGGCAGGAAGTGGCGTAGGACAAGGTTCATTTGGTGGAGTAGGCAACTGAATTTGTTGTTTTTGAGTTTGAATCGTTTGTTGTTGTGTGGGTTGCGGTGGATAAAAGTTTTTAGAGGGAAAATTCTATGTAGTAGGGTAAGAGAAATTCCCCTACCAAGGTTGTTGTGGAGGCCAAGGCTACCAGGGCATCGGAATATTCGACATCTAATTCTGAGTATAAAGAACTTAATAGTGAAATTGAGACATACCTGTAGCACGTGGTTGCCATGGTCTTTGAGGTGCCATTGCATAAAGTGAAATAATAGCCCCTTGATCTGCTAGATATGTTGCTTTAATTTCAGGAAGTGAAGGACATTGATTAGTGGAATGCTCAGCTTCATAGATTCAACATACCTCTATACTGCCTACAGGGCATTCCCTCAAGGCATGCTTCTTCTTGCATTTTGAGTAGAACATGGCCAGGGCTTTCTCCAATTCCTCTTATTTCTCTTGTTTCTTCTTAGCCAGCAAAACATCTAATTATGAAGATAAAGTGCTAAGAATATCAGTTTTAAAATTTTCAAATAGATTACCCATCCCAGCTCTGGTTACTCTAGCTCCAACAACTAACTTAACAAACATGGAAAAAGTATCTCTTGTTCCCCCTCCAACTTTAGAATTTCCTCTTGAATATCACCGACATACCTCACATACTTCATCATAGTTCAACTTTGATATGTCACCTCCTCCCATTAAGTTCAAAATTTCCAGAGATTCTGGTCTTATTGATTTGAGCAAAATTGTTCTTTTAGTGTCTTTGCTTAGATGATTCATCTTGGATCTCTGCAGATTGTCCTGAAATCTTTCCACAAAATGCTCAACACTCTTCCACCTCCTTCTAAGTCATGCCGAAAATTTCTTTTTTGAGGTCCCTAATCTTGCAATAATTTTGATATTTCTTCAAGAATACATTTTTCATTTCATCCCAAGTTGTAATGGATTTTGAAGCTAGCCGCATAAACCACATGAGAGTTGCATCCTTTAGTGTTGCAGGGAACAACTTCATCTTTTAAGCATTGGAAGAATAGTCATATCCCTTGCATAACACATCGAACTTGAACAAAAAGGGGTCAAGATCTTCACTAGAGACTCCACGAAAGTTAGGCAAGGCTAAGGGAGGAATATTCTTCATCTGAGTTGCTTCACCAGCCTCCTTGATATGGAATTAAAATGCAACCAATTCCTCTTCCTTCTCATCATATCCTCCATCTGTATTTCCAGTTCCTTCTTCATGAGCCATTCTAGACGAAAAAGAAGTAGGACCTTTGTAAACTACAGATTCTACGGAATCAATGCTTTGAAATTCTAGTTCTTGAACAAGATTAACAAGGAATTCCTTTTCATGCTGACCACGGAGCAGAGATATTGTCTTCCTTGTAAGGGGATATTTGAAATGGGCAGCAACAGAAGATTTTCCTGCAGAATTTGCTACTATGGAAGTAGGAATATGCTCTGGACTCTTCTCAGGACCATAGACCTCCTGTCAGACTCTTCTTCCCTTGTTACCTTGTATCTTGAGGAATTTTTTTTCCTTGCCATTGTATTAGTAAGTGAAGTAGTGCTCACACCACCACAAAATACATTTTTAAATATTGGACCCTACCATCTACTATGCAAACAAATTCAAAGAAAACAACTTAACAAACAATCAGAACATGGCTTTGGCAAATTTCTGACCTCTGCAGGTGCATAGGCTTTGCCCTTTATCTTACCACTTCGACTCCCCTAGTCCTGAAAAATTAAAATAATGTACATAATACTAAAACACTTTTGGTATTATCCCTTAGCACCTCCCCGAAAATGGCGCCAAAATGTTGAGTCAAATTACAGACTTATAATTTGTCTACATAAATCATCAACCCAAGGCAGGTAAGCTTGTGAGATGCTGCACAAAATATATGTAGGCTTAATACCTTAAGTGTTTATTAAGCTAGCCAGTCAATCGTAGACAGAACTAATGCCTCTTTTTTGCATCAACATATAGTAGAAAAGGCTATGGAGTGGATGGAAACATCCCTCTACAGCTCTTAGCATTTGTTGATGTTGATTAGAAAAGATAAGAAATCAAACTTACAACAATTAAAGAAATCACTCAACAATGTAAATCAAATATTGATTAGCTGAAATCAATACATTAACATGAAACTTAATCATTCAATCATTTGTTGATGATATATCAGAAAGAGTACATTAGTTGTGTAAACAAATTATTACTGCATAATAGAACTAGAATACACACATACTACACTAAGGGAGTTGTGAGCAAAGAGGGCCCTCCCTCACTCACAACCCCTTCAAAATTAGAAGATCTTGCTCAGTGAGATAGATAGAACATATAATATTATATTAATATGAAAATGTTACATTCGAGTACAATCTAATATATACTATCAACGAAGCCAACCCAACAAACCCTTACAATATAAAATAGAGTCAAATTTATACAAGTGCAAAAGCCCATATGTGGCTCGAAATAAGGAACCTACTAATCTGAGCCATTGGCTAACAGTACTAGTACAAAATGTCAAAATAATCTATAATAATTTTAATCCATGACTGAAAGCATGGATTAGATAAAATTCGTTACATAGTTAGAGTCTTCCTTCATATGGCCAATGAGAAGAAGTCTACAAATCTGGGCAGTTTTGTTGGTGGATTCGAAATAGCCAATAGGACAGCATCCATGTATGAAGAATTCCCCACAAAACCCATGTTCTCATTTGATCTGGAAATAAGTGGAACATAGCTAACCATCGATTTTGTTGCAGGAAATCTGGGCGGTCGAAGGAAATCTGCATCTGTAGGAAATAGGATCGGACGAGTTGTCTGCGAGAAATCCAGGACTGTTCTGAATCAAAACAAATCTACACAAGAACTCTAGATTAGTTGGAATGCTAATTCAATAAGGAGACATCTAGCTTAAGGAATGCTTAAGGTTAAGTTAAAAGGCACTTTTTTATGTTAATTTGCATACCTCAAGCATATAGAACCCTTTTGGCCAAAACCTAGATGTTATAATCGAAATAAGCATAATAGGGGTCAAGGATAGTTCAAAATGGGATAGGTAAAATCTAGAAAAGTGTCAAAATTAGACAAAACTGAGCCTCAAAACATTACATGTTTTGAGCAGTTCCATCATGACCGGAACCAATTGTTATCCTTTTCTACCACTCGTTCCTCCAGGTGGAGTCCTCTTTCAGCTCTTTTCAGACTCTAAAAATATGAAAATATTTTCGAGTACTTGTCATTTCAAACTCGTTAAAGTAAATGAATTGGCGTCTACTCAGTATAACTTTAACCCTTTTCGTAACTGAGATAGACTATTGTACGAAAAAGGAACACCTTAGTCGAACATGGCTAGTAGGTTCCCTTGGATATTGTTTTCTATCTTTTTGGATTCGAGGAACAAATTACGAAAAGGGACATGATGGAGTATCTTTTTTGTCTCTTTTTCAAACTCTCTAAATATGAAAAAGGTACCGAGTTATTCTTTCGTCAGACTCATTACGATATTTTCATAAATTGGCTAAGTGTGGGATTAGTGAGGTCAAAGTGACCAAGGAAAAAAAAATTGAACATCATCACACACTTAGAACAGTTGACAACAAAACATTTATCACTTTGGAAATAAGAACAATATGATTTACTCAATGTGAATGACGAAAGACTTGTCATCATGTCGAGACCGATTTTCTCCTTCCTAGGGCTTGTAAAACTTGCTAGGATGGATTCATCTGAAGGATGAACTTATATGACAAGTATATGTTATCCTCTTCAATCTTGTGTAAAAATAAAGAGGTATTCACTAGAAGTAGCGGGGAAAAAATGAAGATGAAACATTCTTTGTATGGGCAACATGTCGCTCGAACATGACACTCTTCTGCTCTCGTGTCAGATTTCGAATATCCTCGCTCAGTCACTTGTCATTCCGGGTTTGGGTGATCCATTTTTGCCTCTAATTTGACCTTTTCACCTCTTCATTATAACCCTTGGTCCTATGTTGAGTCTAATGTTGCCACACTCTGGAATCGTGTCACCAATATGTTCAAGAGAAGTTCAATCTACAGTTTGTTACCTATACATTGTGTGACTCTTTGCTACAGTCCTAGATCATACTTGCTTATTCCACTTTATTCTTTGTTTCGTGTCAATGATGAGGGAATAATTATTTCCCTCCTTTTATGGGTCGCTTCTTGTCGACTTCAGCTCATTATCCAAGAAGATGACTTAGAAACTCCCTTTCAATACCTTAGAGCTTTCATGCCTTAATGGCAAGTTCTTTGCATCCGACAACAGGCTTTTGTCATTGGCCTTCGATCGGATGATTCCACGAGTGTTTGACTTCAGCTTCATTATCAAATTCACGGATTGTATTGGCATACCTTGAGATTCATTGTCATTATGGGTGGTTCCTCTCATGCATATTAATAGTCTACATCAATGGTCGGTAATCAAGTGGTTTTCTAGCATGTTTGACTATGACACATTCATTCACATGTTAGAATTCGTACATTAATCGAGTTAGGATGGAGCACAAGACCCTAAGTCTTGTGTGATATGACTTAGGCTGTGTGGAGTTATATGTTATTCATGATTGTACACATGTTTCTGTTATATGGATGGTTGTGACCATACCATGGGAATTTACACTTATGATGATCCTTCTATATTAGATGGTTGCATCCATGCCTTGGATATTAGATTATATATGATCCTTCTTATTTGGATGGTTGCGCCCATGCCATGGATCCTTTCATATAGTCTTCATCATCCAGATGGTTGCTCCCATGTCATAGATTCATGTCTTGATCTCATATATGTATATGTATATGTGTCCTTGATTTGTAGGTCTCCTGACAATGTGTGTCCTTTTCCTTCAAAGAGCTCATAAATCATATCAACCTTCACTCCTCGTTTTTCCTTCATGCTTTAGGGGGCATATGTTACACAGTATTTTGTCACACCTCCTACACTTCACTATGACATACCCCGAAGTGCCCGAAATATGAACATAATGCAGTGTACTCATTCATATATGCAGTTTAGAGCCTTCCTAAGACATCGATTGGAAAATTCCTTGAGCTTCCCCTTAAGGAAATAACTCTTTAACCCTAATTTGAGCATCATCACTCTTATGAGGCTAAAAATCGCAATGGTTGCATGTTGCACTATACTTGACCCGCGATGGCATTGCTTTGTTTGCTCATATACCCGCGATGATCCAAAAAAGGCAATTCTCCCTCAGAGGATGAGAAGCTTCGTGATCTAGAAGCTTCAAGAGTGGCGAGCTGGAGGTTGTTCAGCATATATGAGGTCGAATTCTCCCAACTTGGCCTCTTGGTATTATTCCTATGAGCTACCTCCTTGAGATGAGGGCCTAATCCTATCTTGGAGAAGTCCTAACTCCCTTTCCCAGTATATAAATTCATCCTCTCTCATTCCCAAAGGTTTGGTCAGGTTTGGAGTCTGGGTTGATCTATGTCCATTTGCACCCCTATGTTGAGCCTGTGCTTAGAGGCCATTCATTAGACTTGGTGAAGGAGAGTTGGAGAGTTTCTTGGCTTGGACTTCGATTACCACTCAAGGAGAGCCTTTCAACATCAAGGCTATGATTGTAAGCTTCCCTTTATTCTTTAAATAATATAAAACTATTGGT
Organism: Pinus taeda; assembly: GCA_000404065.3. NCBI lineage: Eukaryota > Viridiplantae > Streptophyta > Pinopsida > Pinales > Pinaceae > Pinus > Pinus taeda. The sequence continues at coordinate 32,725 of APFE030294965.1, read as the reverse complement.
TCATCTTCCCAAAATATATATGTTCATGTATGAATTAGCTTGGTATTCCTTGATTAGCTAAGTAGGTTATTATTAGATTTTCTATTGGTTTTGGCATGTTTTGTTGTCTCTTGATCACTTGTGAAGGTACATAAGTTCTGAGAGAAGCAGGAACAAGTCCATGACAAAAGCAATTTGAGGCCCTCAACAAAGGAAATCAGAATAGCATCAAAATGAGGTAGGTCATCTCTTTCATTCTACTTTTCAATTATAACCTAGGAAGATGTCTAGTTGATTGTAACTTCAATTGCTAGAACCACTCATTGGAATAGAGGGATCGTCTCTATCCGCAAAGAGGATTAACCTTGTCAACATGTAGGCATACCATTCAAATCAAATGCACAAGCTCTTAGCCAATGATGAACTCGCTTCTTTGTAACTGTAGCCAACTACACTAACCAAGATTTTTCATGCAATTCCTTACTCAAACCACACTTATCCACCAAGTCAGGACTAACATAACTATAATTAGATGCAGGTTCAATCAAAATAGAAATAACTTAATCATAAAGCCTACGTCCATCTCAACGATAGATGTTTGATGGTTTGCATGTTTATTATCCAATGTTGCATAAATACGAGGAATTCTCTAACCAACATCCCCAATAGTTTATGTGTCTTTTGCACTGTATATTTGAGGCCTACCACCCTAATACTATGGACAATCTCTCCTACGATGATCCCCTCCACAAGCCCAACACCACACGAGATCCTTATTCTACTCCTCATATCGATGTCTTTGTCCTCTATATGGTGCATTGAACCTCTTGGGTGGTGAAACATTCTCTTTATTACCTAACTCATGTGGTCTTACTCACTTCTTGTCTCATTTTCCTTTGTTCTTGGTATTACCCTTCTAGTCTGGCTTAGTCTCAGACTTGCACTTCGTTTGTTCATAACAATGCTTTAGCTTTTGGATGGCCTCCTCTAATGATCTAGGCTCATAGAACTCAATCCTATCTTTGAATTCCATCGGTAACCCACTAGTGAATCTTTAAATCTTGGCCTTCTCCTCCTTGAGGTAAGGCACATACCTTAGTAGCTCCAAGAACTTGCTAGTGTACTCATCATCTATCATAGATCCCATCCTTAGATCATAGAATTCCTTTTCCCTGTCATCAAAGTATCTCTCTGATAGGCACTTCCTTTTGAATAGTCACTCAAACTCATTCCAGGTCAAGTCTTCCTCATGTATACCTCTGACATTATTCACATCTTCCCACCAAATTTTTGCTTTACCTTTGAGACTGAATGTTGCTACTCTAGCTTTTATGTTCTCTGAATAGTCATGCAACCTAAAGAAGTTCTTCATACCAAGCAACCATGTCTCTACATCCTACGATTTCTTCATATCTCCATCAAAAGTAGGTGCTTTTCTTTCTTAAACACATCTGGTAAAGTATCCCCTATCACTCCTCATGTACGGATGATAACAATATCAATAATCATGCTTGTCATAACCAAAACTAGAATCATACTTGTGTCTATCCCTTCTCTTTTCCAGAGTGTCCAACAATCTGCCATCTCTCACCGTGTCATCACTATCTGACCTATGACCACCATGCAACCTACATCCATATGCCCCATTACTTTTTTCCTCCTTCTCATGGTTGATCTGGAGTGGTCCCTATCACTGCTAATCTAACAAAGTATGAAGTATCACTACATTTACCTCTGCTAGCTTCTCTTGTGCCTGTATGATTCTGTCATTATCTGCCTTACAACTCCTTATTTCTTTCTTTAAGCTTCTCAATGTATCTAACAAATTGGAAGAGTTCACAACACCATACTGCTCATCTGATTCATAAGGAAATTCTTTATAGTCTACCATCTTGCTAGCCATTTGATAATTATTCCTGCAATGTATATCATGTCAGCTAAACCAAATCACAATAAACCAACATACCTTAGTATAGATCAAGATAGCATATAGAAACATAACACATAAACATATAACCATGCAACCATCATTCTAGCTAGTGTCCAGTCATCAATGCATGACCTTAACAACAATGCATACCACGACCTCATGCATGAAAACAGCCACTACATCGTTGTACATTTGACAGCATGCAAACATTCGCATGCATAAGTAATGTGTAACCAACCACATACATGCATAAACACATGTAATCAGGCATAAACGAACAATACTTGTAACCAAAACTACAAGAATGATACATGCAACCAAGCATACAAGAATGTAACCAAACATACAAGAATGTATCCAAGCATACAAAATAATACATGTAAGTGACATATAATGATGTGTAACCAACATACACTCGTGACGATGCATCCCACAATAACAACATTGACTTCCACATGCCGACATCACTATAACCATGATCAACATTATGCAAATGCAACAAGCACATGGAATTCAAGTGTAAGAGACACACATGTGACTAACATGCATGCATGACAACCGCATAACCTATCTAGTCTGAGGGGTGAACCATGCTCTATACCACTCTGTAACACTTTTCTCCCACATCCACCCAAGCAATAGGCCAGTCGGGGTAAACATGCGACGAGAGGCCACTATGATATGATTCGACCTCCTAAATCACATTAATGAAGTGGAACTGATGGAAACACACCATACAGACCTTCAACATCAACATTAAGACCCTCACAAACCAACCCAACCTTTCTGCCAACCAGCCCCTAGGTCCCAATGACATTTTGGACCACTTGACCTCTGAACTCTCCCATGCTATAGGCATGCCAGTGTCCATGAGGCTTTGAACGCTCTCATGACAAGGCATGCCAGCATAAAGGGACTATTATTTTCAGTGTTGTGCCAGAATCCCTGGGATTTGAGCCACTTTTTCAGGCCCAAAGCCTGATTCAATGCCCATAATTAAATGACATCTTCAGAACAGTAAAATAACATAGAAATGATAGTACAAAGGAAATAACTTGAATAATACCTTGATTGGACCCCTACTAGCCATGACTAGAATTTCGTCAAACATATTATGAATATGTAATCTACGAGTGTAAATAATATATTTGAGTATAGGGATCTCATAATTAGTTGAAAATTGATAAAAGACATTGATGCCTCAACACATTAGTTGTCATTCATCCAGTAGGTCGTAGATACATTGTTCATTCATTTACAAGTAAAAACATGATGGGATCCATACATAGCTTATGTCATAAAACATATATATAACCAGCATAATAGCAACATAAATACCAATGAAATTACAACCATGTGATCCATGTATAAACCATTATAATACTCATAGAAATACAAAGATAAATAACCTCATATTGATGATGCAAAATCCAAACCTGGGATGGGACTTCCACATTCCACCTGACCGTAGAATGGCTGAGCCAAATCTCTCTTCAACCATTCACCCCCATGCCATATTCCAAGCATGAATGTGGGATCTCATAAAACACATTAATCAAAATCGTCCATGGATTCCAGAAGCCAACCACCTCAACCCATCAAATAATGATTCCACCTCACAATCAGACATCATAAAACCATCATCAGATTGGTATCTATCCAAGCCTTCCAGGGCTCCAGAGCATTTGTTCCAACCAAGGCTCCTGGACTAGTAACTCAACACATAGCTTTTAGCAGGCTCCAGAACATTTGTCCAACTAAGGCTCCAGGACTAGTAACTCAACCCACCAAGGGATCTCGAGTGTTTCTCCAACCAAGGCTACGGGACTAGTAACTCAACCCAAGTTGTTACAAGGCTCGAGAGCGTTTGTCCAACCAAGGCTGTAGGAACTAATAACTCAACCAAAGCTAAGGAACATGAGAACCAACCAAAACAAAATAATGAAGTGAACCCACAATCTCCATGTTTATCCAGGAAATGGCAAGGCTAAGCAATCCACTATCAATCCTAACCATCCTCCATGTCAATGATAGATCATAACCAACAAACCACATGCATATGCCATCATGCCAAAACTAGTGAGGAAAACATACATGCAACTCAATACCTGCAAGCAAAATCCATTGTAGTTGTTGATCATGATGTCCTCTTGCACTTTCCTTCTCTTCCTTTTCCTTCTTGCTCCAAAATTCCAAGTATGCCACACCCTCCAAGAGTGCTCCAAGAAAAATATAATTATCCAAGTGTATGAGAGAGAGAGAATGATGAGAGAGCTCCAACACTGAATTGACACAAAGTTACCAATTGATCCTCAAAAGACTTTTTATGAATGAGGCCTCTATTTTCTTTATTTTCCATTATTTTCCTTCATTTTCATCCTCACATGCAACCTGTGACCTTTCACCTTCCTTTTCTCCTAATTTCCCTTATTTTCATAAATAAATGTGCCAAAAATGCCATTTTACCTTTCCAAATCCTTAACCATTTCCTTTTCCAATTTTCTTAGCCATTAATAACCAAATGAACAACCACACTAGGATGCCTTGCCCAACATTTAGCTTGGAATAAGTGTCCCATCAACCATGGTTATTATTTTTCCTTTATTAACTTTTATTACATGGAATTTTCACTAGGGTTGTTACAAATAAAGGAAAACAATAAAATAAAAATATGCATAAGAGGTTAAGGGAAAATGAAGAGAATAAGTGAAGGCAGGGAATGAAACAAAGGGGAAAAGGTAAAAAGAGGAGAGAAAGGCTACAAAAGATAAAGTATCTCGTGCAGTTTTCTAAAAAACAGAGGAAATAAAGAAAGTTGTAAATGAAACTACATATGATAATAAAACAAAGAGGGAGATGGGTAAGAGAAAGAGGTTGTTCAGAAGAAGAAAATGAAAATAAATCAATCAGGAGAAGAAACTAAAGGATGGTTGTAAATTCCATGTATGAATTGAGTGTGCCCTAATAGGTTCAAGGACCTTCTCCTTCTACTTAGTTTCCCCTTCACTTTCCAAATCCTACCACAATATTTCTTTAGATATACTAATATGGGTGCCTAGTATACCCAATGGTATCACCTCACAAGCCATTCAAATTCAATTTCCAATCGTAGACTCTTCCCATGTATGATGATAATATGGGCCAATATACTATCAAAAATTCAAGATGGGCCAAAATTCCATACTAAAAAATAGGACCCCAAGACTAAAGGACTGCCCAAGGGAAACTTGAAACTATTGGCATACCCCCTACTGATGACAGTCTAGTGGATAAGAGCTCTAGAAATATGGTATTAAAATAAACATGTGAGAAATTCCCATTCAAGTGATACTTTCAAGATGATTTCAAGTCTATGATTGCCAAAGTGAAAGCCTTGGAGATGGAAAAGTGATTACTATATATTATAATGGTCTACTTGGGAAGAGATTTAGAAGTAGTTGTCTCCCTCCTTGGGATTCTAGAGATAAGGCTCTAGAAAGTAAGCAAGCATCTCTAATGTTCCCTTTTGACTTTATAGATGGTAGAGGAAAAACATAAATTGATGAAGTTAATTTCCTAATAAATGAAAACACTATGTTGAGTGTAAAAGATCAAACCTTGGAATAAAATATAATGGTTTTGAAGCACAAAATCAATATACTTATCATTGCACTTTTCTAAGACCGATGAAAATATTAATAACTTGTAGTATGATCTCACCCACGTAGAAGTGAACACAGGCATCACCTTCACTACTAGGTGTTTTGGTATTATAGGTAATGTCAAAGCGCAACTTCAATAAAGAGTCAAGAAACTCATCAAGACATTAGGAAGTTGGGAAATAATAACACCAATACAACCTACTACAAGCCACCAACACCCAAATTTTTGTTGAAAAGGGAAAATGGGATCTAAAAAAGTAGGGGAAATCTAGAGGAATCCCAGAAGCAATGGCATGAGGGAAAGAAGGAGGTAGTAGAAATTGTAGATTAAAGATATATCTAGAAGAATAAGCATGAGGAAGCTACCATGAAAGATATCAACAACGTAGTTTGGGGTTATGTTTTTGATGACATTCACAAACTCAAAGACCATCTAGAATATTACCTAGAGTTTGATGGTCTCTATAGGTAGGAAAAAAAATACTTGAATGAGATTAGAAATGAGGTGGGGATTAGGGATAGGGAGGTATAAATGGTTAGCCAGGTCCTCGACAAAATCTTAGACCGACCTTTGCAATTATTGGGAATCAATGATCAAATATATATATCTATGGACATTGATACCTACACTAACAAATTTAAGACTTAGAGAATTACTAAGAAGAACACCTATTCAACAAAGAAACATGTTAAAAACTGTATCCCTAACGTGGGAACTATGATAAATCATGTCCTTTAATGTCCATGGGATGATCAATTGTGAGTGCACTCTCTAGAAAAATGGCATGGGTTGCTAAAGGACATGACTAGTGGGCTATCAAATGTGATAGACAAAGGAAATATTCCGTCACCGTGGGAAATTTATAATCAATTAAATCCATCAATTTCCACTTAAAACCTCATAATATTCTTTGTATAATCTATGGGCCCTATCAATTACATAGGAAGAAAAATATGAATAAATCATTTAAGATTTTGAGATATGGCAAGATAATTAATGTGTGTGGGTGGTGACAACTCAACATTTTGCAAAAATTCACCACTAAGGACCCCCAACAAGGACCACCTCTAGAAGTACTCCCTTTCAAAACCACCTCATCTTAGACAAGACCACCTCTGCAAGTTAAAAAGGGAATTTTTTTCTAGAAATGGAAGGAAGCCGAAAGGGTAAATAATCATTTTCATTTAACCTTCTCACATTTTTCATAGGGATTAGAGACAAGTTGCAACCCTTAACTAAGGGTTCATTCCATAGAGATGTTGGGTTGTGTTATATTCTTTCCATGACTAGCTCACATAGTTAGAGGGGGGTGGGTAGCCCCCCTCTATGCCCTGGGAAAATTCTTTTTGGACCCTATATTAGGTTGGGCGGACCAACCTATGGTTTTGTACATGGTTTTCACACATGGTTTTGCATGCAATGGTTTTCGGTCCATGGTTTTGGACGCAATGGTTTTCGGTCCATGGTTTTGGATGCGATGGTTTTCAGTCCATGGTATTGTATGCTTCGGCATGTATAAATATGTATTGTAACTTTGAATGGAATATAATGGAAAATCAAGATGGTAGTCCCAATTTTGGGATCCAGGGGAAAATATCTGTGTATATGTGTTTTATGTGTTATTCTCTCGCATTGTTTATTTTCTGTGTTTTAGAATTCATATGCAAGTAATTTCTGTATGGGGTTAAAACCTACATTTGGTATCAAAGTTGTTTTGGCTTCAAGAGGATTCCTTTGTTGCTGAGGTGTATCGCTCGGGCCTGTGGTAGACCCTATTCAGTGGGAGAATTGTGAGATTGATTTTGGTGGTGAAAGAAGATGGTGAGTAGTGGAAATATAGAGATTGAGAAATTTAATGGTCAGAGTTTTGAGTTGTGGAAACTCAAGATGGAGGATCCGTTGGTGGATAAAGATCAGTGGATCACGATAGATCCGGGTACTATACCAATGGGAGTGTCCGATGAAGAATGGAAGAAGTTGGATTGGAAGCCAAAGAGCACAATACGATTATGTCTCAGATTCAGTATTGTTGAATGTATCAGGGAAAGCTACGGTGAAGGCTTTGTGGGACAAGTTAGGGACTTTGTACCAATCTAAGTCTTTGGTGAATAAACTGGTTCTATGGAAAAAGTTGTATAACATGAGGATGAAAGATGGAGACTTGGTGACAGAGCATCTGAACGCATTTAATACTGTGGTAAGTCAGTTATTATTTGTTGATATTAAAATTTCAGATGAAGATAAGTGCATCAGTTTGTTGTGTTCTCTACCAGATCCGTGGGATAGTCTGGTTATTGCAATAGGTAGCAATGCAACTACCTTGCAATTTGATGAAAGAGTCTCATCATTGTTGATGGAGGAGATGAGATGGAAAAATATGGAGAGCCAAAATGGTTATGCCTTGTCTATACAAGAATGATCCCAGAACAGAAACCAAAATAATTCATTGAGTGGGAGATCTAAATCTCCAGGAAAACCTATAAAGGTGGTGTGCTAGAAATGTGAAAAGGAAGGGCACTACAAAAGGGACTATAAATATAAAGCTCCTGAGAAAGGAAAGGGATCTGATGATGCTCCTTTTGCAAAGTCAAAAACCACCTCAGATGGTGGGGATGTGTACTTGGCTTCTTCAAGTACACATGTAGAAAATGAGGCATGGTTGATTGACTCAAGTGCATCCTTTCACTTCACTCCCCATAGAGAGTGGTTCTACGAGTATCAGAAATATGATGGTGGTGATGTCTTCTTGGGGGATGACAGGAAGGCTGGAATCAATGGTCACAGAAAAGTAAAGTTGAAGCTGCAAGGTGGAAGGGTTAGAACACTTCCGGGTGTTCTGCATATTCCTGCATTGGCCAGAAATCTGATTTCTATAAGCAAGCCGGATGATGCAGGTGTAAAAATAGTGTTCGAGAAGGATACTTGCAAGATGGCTAGGGGAGCATTGGTATTGATGTGGGGAGTTCAGATTGGAACTCTATACAAGCTGCAAGGTAGCACTGTTGTTGATGGGTGCAATAGTTTTGTGGTTGCTGAAAGTGGAGCAGAAAATCTAGTGGTCTTTGGAGAGAAGACCATGTTGTGGCATCAAAGGCTTGGACATATTGGAGAGAAGGGCCTTCGAATACTTCATGGTAAAGGTATGGTAGAAGGTAATGAGTAATAGATCTTTGGATTTTGATTTCTATGAAAATTGTGTATATGGGAAGCAGAATCGGGTGAGTTTCCCCTCTGGTGGTAAGAGGGAAAAACGGATATTAGAGCTTGTGCACAGTGATGTGTTTGGACCTATGAAGGTTCCATCATTGGGTAAGTCTATGTACGATGTATCAATTATATATGACTTCTCAAGGAATACATGGATATATTTCCTTAAGAAGAAATCTGAAGTCTTTGACAAGTTTAAAGAATTTAAGGCTATGGTGGAAAACCGGACAGAGAAGAAGATAAAGGTGTTGAGGTCAGATAATGGTGGAGAGTTTTGCAGCATGAATTTGAAGAATTCTGTAAGAATTGTGGTATAGCACAACAGAAGACTACTCCATAAACACCTGATCAAAATGGAGTTGCAGAAAGAATGAACAAGACGTTGATGGAAAGGTCAAGAATCATGCTCAATGGTGTCGGGTTAGGACAGGAATTATGGGCAAAGGCAGTGGAGACAGCATGTTACCTGGTCAACAGATCACCTTCATCAACGTTGGAGGATAAGACTCCACAAGAGGTATGGACTAGTAAGAAACCCTCTCTTTCACATCTGAGGGTATTTGGATGTGATGCATATGTACATGTTCCAAAGGTGAAACGAACCAAGTTGGATAGTAAATCTGAAAAGTGCATCTTTATTGGGTATAAGGATGGTTTAAAGGGTTATAAGCTTTGGAACCCAGTAACAAGGAAGGTTGTGTACAGTCGAGATGTGGTGTTCAGAGAGGTGAAAGATGTTATTAAACAGGAAGTCCAACCAAAGGAACCTGTGAAGATAGAGTTTGAACTAAAGGAGGAAGAATCAGACTCTGTAGCAGAGGAGGAATCAGAAGATGAAGAGCCACAAACTCCGGCTGTGAGAAGATCAGCTCGAGAAAGAAGGCAGCCGAAAAGGTATAGCCCATCTGCTTTCTGTTCAAACTTTGCTTTGTCTGTTACTGATGATGATCCCAGAACTGTGAAGGAAGCAGTGGATTCAGAGGATGGAAAACTCTGGAAAGAGGCCATGGTTGATGAAATGGCAACTTTGCACAAAAATGAGGCTTGGGATCTGGTGGAGTTGCCAGCTGGAAGGAAACCCATTGGCAGCAAATGGGTGTTCAAGAAGAAGACAAATGCAGAAGGGAAGGTGGAGAAATACAAAGCTCGGTTGGTAGTAAAAGGTTATTCCCAGGTGCCGGGAATTGATTTTGGTGATATTTTTTCTCCTGTTGCCAAGGTAACTTCTATTAGATT
>APFE030294965.1:0-14543 GCA_000404065.3 Pinus taeda | reverse complement strand
TCCCTTGGTACCCCATATTATCCCCCCTAGGTATATAACATTCCACCCCCCTAAGCATGTTTCGTCCCTGAAACATGGGAAGAACACAAATAATAAGATCTACTCAAAAGAGTAGTCCACTGGTACCATGCACATGCATCTAGCCATCCAAGAGAAAGGTGAACCCTCGGTCTTGCTGGTGCCTCGCTCACTTGAGATGGAAGTTGACTCTGGTAGCTCTTCTGTGTAGATGTGTAGTAGGTGGATCTTCGCTCCTCTCTATCTGTCCTGCGGGGGTTGTTGTTCGTGTGGCTAATTGGTTGCCATCTTGATGGTTGTTTTCTTGCGGGGTGATGTGGGTGATGATATGTTGAAGTTGTAACCCACGGTGTCTTTTTCTTTAATTCACCCTGTTGTGGTGCCTGTTGTGGTGTCTTCTTTTCCAATATGACTTCAACCACTGAACTCTCATCAGATGTGTCAGCACCTGTTACCTTTTTGGCTTCAGCCTTTGTTTGTGTTTGATTGTTGACCATCAACTGCTCATCATCTGATATGTCAGTCCCTGTAACATCTTCTGCTTCAACCTCCTTGGACTCTACCTGCTTATTAATGGAAATATCCTGTAATGTAATTTTCTTCTTTTTATACCAGAGCTTCAGGAATTTCTTCTGCACATTAATATTTATAGTACCCACTAATTCCATCCAAGGGTATCCCAAAACAACATCCATGTTATCCATATCTGAAGCATAAAAATCACCATGAAACACATACTTATCCATAGAAAGTTTCAAATCCTTATAAATTTGAACATCCTTATCATCAACCTGTGTATTTTCAATATGTTTTGCTGGGACTTGCAATTTTTTTGCCAAATTAACATTGATAAAATTATGTTTGCAACTAGGATTTATAGACACAACGATCTTCTCCTTCTGAATCAACCCATGAACCTGCAATAAGGATATACCAGTAGGAAATAACCCCACATGTTTCCCCTTATCTTGTTTTCTAGCCCGAGACCATTTGTCCATAAGGAGTTTTTCCATTTCTTCATCCGAGACTTTGGCCAAGTTAGTGATGCCCAATGATTTCCACCATATGGCGGCCTCTTCTTTCAAAAAAAGTGGTACCATACAATTCCATCCCTCCCCAATTATGTTCGTTAGATTTTGTATGAATTCTTCAATATTAGGGCTATCATCTTTTCCAGTAAACTTTTCCATGAAGAGGGTTTGAGAAAAAATTCGCTTGCTTGGCAAAAATTTGAACTTGTCACAGTTTCGTCAATACTGCTTAGAATCCTTATTATGTCCTGTTTTAAGAAATGGAACAATCATTCTGCATCTACCCATGTGATAGAAATCTTGATCTAGGCACTGGAATTTCAGATCTGTGCTGCAACTCTCCCGCCGTCACCAAAATTTCTGCAAAAAGAGCTCATTTTAAATCAGCGATATCTCCCTCATCTGGACTCCGATTCAACTGATTTTTTTTTTTAAATTGTCTATTTTTTCACATAGAATCCAGATCTACAGTTATATTTTGCAGATATTGCACCAGGATGTCTAGATCTGTGCCGCAAATTCGCTTCCCTGAAAAATTGTCTACAGCCCCACTGATTTTTAAATCAACGATACCTCCTTTATCCGGACTCTGATTTGACCGATTTTTTTTTTGAAATCATGTATTTTTTCACATAGAATTCAGATCTACAATCAGATTTTTCAGATCTTGTACCAAAATGTACAGATCTGATCAATAAACTCGACACCCTCGAAATCCTGCAAAAAGTATAAAAAAAAATTCCACCGTTTTGCCCAAGAAATGGCTCTGATACCAATTGTTGTAGATCTAACCCGGAAATATTATATGAAAATATAAATAAACCCAAGAATAACAAGATTCGAATAGATAGAAATGCTTCTTTATTATCAAACCCTTAAGGTAGGGCAACGCCATACATTCACTCCTTAAGGAAGGAGAACGCTCCACAAGCCATATGCTTGTTCATACAATAATCCTTGACACTTCCTTCACTTGGAGTCTCTAGCCTCTATATAGGCCTCATACATACAATACCATGGATCATTACCATGGTTCCCTCATACCATCGACTAACACCATGGGCCCTTTACATTATTACTAACTACTTGTGGTCCCTTACATGATATGGGTTAACCACCTTATTTATTACTATGGCCCATCCCATTATTACATTATTACCTTAGGTACCTCCCTTGGTACCCCATATTATCCCCCCTAGGTATATAACATAAAATTGCTCTCATTGGCTTGCCTACCAGTGACCAAAGACCAAAATTGCAAGTTATGTGCCAGCGACCATGAGATTTAAGCCATTTTTTAAGGCCTAGAGACTGAGCCATTGCCCAAAATGGAGTGATAGCTTAGAATCAATGAAAATATAGGGAAACAATGATGCAAAAACAATAAAATGAACAAGACCATAACCAGACCCCTACTAGCCATGACATGCATTTCGTCAAACATATCATCAACATTTAACTTACAGGTGTAAACAACATAATTAAGTGTAGGGATCTCATACTTATCTGAGAATCGCTATGAACCATTATTCCCTCATGTCATTTGTTGCATTATCCTCTATTAGGTCATAGACACATTATCCATTCATATACAAGTAAAAACATGTTTAGAGCCATACATAGCTAATGTCATAAAATGTACATATAACCAACATAATAGGAATGGAAATACCATAAACATATCATCCATCAAAATCCAGATATACATCAATACATTTACACATGAAAATCAAGGGAATTAATTTCTCATTATTGAATGCAATGAACGAACCAGAGATGGGACTACCACGCTCCACCCAACCATAGATTGGTTGAGCTAAGTCTCTATTCGTCCAATCACCCTCATGCCATATTCCAAGCATGAATGTAGGACTCATAGAACACATCAAAAACACCAATCAACATGGATTCCACCAGAGTTTTTTACCTACACCGTGAGGAATATGAGTGCCACCTAGTCTCTCAGGCTTTACCATGCATCCACAGTCTGATCCAGGGATCAATAAGCCCTACACCGAGACATACTCTCCAGGCTTTACCATGCATCCCATCCTCAGACCACTAGGCCCAACGGAGAGAAAATCCACCTCTTGGCTTTACCGTATATCCCTTCATTCACTAGCTACGATTCCTAGGCCCACCAAGGCACACAATCTATCTTTATTGCAACCCACAATCAGATTCAGTTGTTATTAGGCCAATGGCTTCATGATCCTCAGTTTGGTTCAGGGACCACTCAGACCATGTGTTCGTCAATTCAGAGATCCATCCCACTCAGCTTCAAATCCAATCCGACCATCCCACATAAACCGAATGAGAGAACCCATCTCATAAAAACTATCAAGAAATGGCAAGGCTAGGTTGAAAATACTGTCACGCCTGGAAAAACCCATGCCATGGTAGAAAAGAAACACATGCAATCCCATGCATGCCAAATCTAGCAAGGAAAATACAGCTGCAATGAAGCCTGTTATAGCTGCTTGATCATGCCTTTCCCTGCTTGATCTTTTCTTCCTCTTTCCTTCTTTGCCTTTCTTGCTCCAATGCCAGTGTGCTCCAAGAAACTCTAAGTGTCTAAGAGTGAGAGAAAGAGAGATAATAATGAGAGAGCTCCAAATCTAAACTGAAAAAAATGTTACCAACTGATCCTCAGAAGCCTTTTGATGAATGGGGCCTCTATTTTCTTCATTTTCCATTATTTTCCTTCATTTTCCTCCTTACATGCAACATGTGACCTTTCACCTCCTTTTGCTCCTAATTTCCATTTATTTTCATAAATAAATGTGCCAAAAATTCCATTTTTCCTTTCGAGATCGTTAGCCATTGCCTTTGCCAATTTCCTTAGCCATAAACAACCAAATGAACACCCCCTAGAATGTCCTACCCAACATTCAACTTGGAAAAAGTGTCCCATTGACCGTGGTTATTGTTTTTAACTTTTATTACATGGAATTATCATCAGGGTTGTTATAGAACCCTCCCCCTTGGGGGAAAACTGTCCTCGATGTTCAATCACACATATACCTCAACAACCTGCTGAAAGAAAACATATTGCTCATGGGGCTTTATAACATATCTCGGTGCAGTATTTACAATGAATTATATGCTCAAAATAAAACATCATGATAACATGATAACATACCACATAGTGGACCTTTATAACACAACTCATTACGGTATTTACAATGATTATCCTGCTGAGTGCTAACCCACATGACATCATAACATCATGATAACATAACCATGTGATAGCATAGTAACATGACAACATAATTATAATAACATGATACCCATACCACATAGTGGAGCTTTATAACATAGCTCATGATGGTATTTACATCCATATATATGTGTACATATAACAACATTACCACAATTATATACCAAAACATATATCAAATCATATACCAAAACATGTGTTAAAACATATATTAAACACCATATCTAAGTATATATCAAAACATCATATAGCACATACCAAACCATCATAAAACATATACCAAACCTCCATAAAGCATATACCAAACTACCATATCGAAGTTGCTTTGCCTTAGCTGACAAACAAGGTAGGATACATAGCCAACATCTGATCCACCATTTCCCATGTAGCTTCATCGAGCCCAAAGTGCTTCCATTGCACTTTAACTTACTCGATTTCTCAGTTCCGAAGCATGAGCATATTGTTTTGCAATATACACTGAGGCTTCAACTGGAACTCTCCATCTAGTTCCACCTACAATATAGACCAATCAATCACATGATCAACATCCTTAACATACTTGTTAAGCAAAGACACATGGAAACCATCATGGAATTTTACTATCGAAGGCAGTGCAACTCAAGACGCTACTAGCCCAATCCTCCCAATGATACTGAAGGGTCCACAAAAACTTGGTGCCAACTTGGCACATGATCCAATCCACAAGGAGCTCTTATTTGGATTGATGCGCAAGTACACTTGTTCCCAAACCTAGAACTCCTTGAACAACCTGTTCCTATCTGCATAAGTCTTCTACCTATCCTATGCTACCTTTAGATTCTTCTTGATCACCCACATCTCCCATTCCATGTATGCCCACATATCTAGTCCAATCAACACCCTGCTAACCGGATCACTCCAACTGATGGGAGCGTTACAACTCTCCCATACAATGCCTCGAGAGGACTCATCCTCAATGCCTCTTGATAATCGTTTTTGTATACGAACCCTACCAAAGGGGGATACTCTTTCCACTTCCTCTGCTGATGCATCAAATACATCCTCAACATGCCCTCTAATATCCTATTGACCATCTTTGTATGTCCATCTGTCTGCGGATGATAAGTTGTGTTGAAGGCCAACTTTGTGCCCAAACCTACAAATAACTCCTTCCAAAACTTGGAAGTGAACTTTGCATCCCTATTTGACACAATCTTCTTTCAAATGCCATGCATCCTAACCACATCTCTAATGAATATTTATGCCACATCACTAGCTAAGAACGTAGACTTTGCCAGAATGAAATGTGCAACCTTTGTTAACATGTCCACAATGACCATGATGGAATCATGTTGTTTCACTATCTTCGGCAGCCCTGTGATGAAATCCATGGAAATAACCACCCATTTCCATTCGGGAATCGCAATCAGTTGTAGCAGCCCACCTAGATGTTTACACTCTTCCTTCACTCATTTCTAATCAAAACACCTCGCCACAAACTCTACTACATCCCTCTTCAAATTCGGCCAATAGTAAAATCTCTTCATTGTTGTCAGTGTCTTTTGAAAACCTTGATGACCTAAATAAGGTTTCACATGAAACTCCCTCAAGATCACCTTCTTGAGCTCACAATTGTCTAGCACATATATCTTATCTCGAAACCTAACCAATCCATCCATTGTGAGACAATAATCCATACCATGTGCATTAGCACCTACACCTGTACCTATGCTTGTACTACTACCTGTACTTGTACCTGCAACTGTACCTATACCAGCATCCTGCTGCAACCTGTGCACAATATCCATATATCTGACATCTTGCTGACCTACCTGTAAGATCCTACCCTATAAGTCTGTCCCATAGGAGCTCATAACTGCCGAGTGATGTACTTGTACTCATTTGCTGAGAGCATCTGGCACCCTATTCTCTTTACCTTTGTTGTACCTTATCTCAAAATCAAATTCGTTGTTCGTGGGAAACCATCTAGCCTACCCGACATTCAGATTCGGTTGGTCAAACAAATACCTCAACCCAATATGATCACTCATCGGTACAAATCTCCTTCCAAGAAGATAGTGTCTCCACATCTTCAATGCATGTATGATCATTGCTAACTCAAGATCATGTGTCAAGTAGTTCTTTTCGTGCTCATTTAGTTTCTAGGAATCATAGAATACCACCTGTCCATCCTGCATAAGGACTCCACCAATCCCTCTCTTGCAAGCATTTATGCATAGCACAAACTCTTTGTCAGGATCTGTAATCTCTAGCACTGGTGCATGTGTCAACAACTGCTTAAGTTGCTCAAAGCTAGCCTCGCACTCCTCTGTCCATTCGAACTTCTTATCTTTCCTTTGCAATTATGTGATGGGATAGGAAATCTGCAAGAAGTTCTTGATGAACCTCCTCTAATAGCTTGCCAAACCCATGAAAGATCTCACCTCATCCACACTATTAGGAGCTACCCACTCCATGATAGCTCTTATCTTCTCTCGATCTACTACAATGCCCTCCTTGGAGACAACATGTCCCAAGTGGTGTACCTCACTCTGAAAGAAACTACACTTGCTGAGCTTAGCATACAACTCATGCTCCCTCAACAACCTCAACATTGTTTCTAAATGCTCGACATGATCCTCCTCATTTTTAGAATATACCAATATATCATCAATGAAAACAATAAAAAAATTATCCAAATATGATGCAACACATTATTCATCAAACACATGAATGTAGCTAGAGCATCAGTTAAGACAAATGGAACAACAACAAACTCATAATGCCCATTCCTAGTCGTAAATGCAATCTTGTAAATGTCCTCCTCTTTGATGTGTACCTAATAGTATCACGATCACAAATCAATCTTCGAGAACATTGTTGCTCCCTTCAGTTGATTGAACAATTCATCAATCCTCGGCAAAGGGTACATTTTCTTGATAGTCACTTTGTTCAACTACCTATAATCAATGCATAATTTAAGGGTACCATCTTTCTTTCTCTCAAACAAGACTGGTGTGCCCAAGGTGATACACTTGGACTAATGTATCCCTTGTCCAAAATTTTCTTCAACATCAATTTTAACTCAACCAACTCGGGTGTGCTCATCCTGTAATGTGCTTTAAATGTTGGAGTTTCTACTGGAACTAACTCAATAGAAAATTCTACCTCCCTGTGAGGTGGCAACTCTATAATGTCCTCAGGAAACATGTCTTTGAAATTGCTATAAAATTTGATACTAGTTCAATGCATCTACATCCTCAACCTCCATACCCTTATCACTAGAAACGTGTACTGCAAATAGATCGCACCCCTTCCTGTGGCTACACTTTGCTTGCATAGTTGTCACCATCCTAACTAATGTGGTTTTCTTCTTACCCTGTAAGACTCTTAGTGCCCCATTGTCAACAACACACTCAATAGCTTTATCATAGCAATATACCTTTGTTCTATGAAGATACAATCAATCCATGCCCAACAACATATTGTATGATCCCACTGGTAGTACATTTATATGTGTTGCTGCTATCACCCATGTCCCTGTCTAGCTACATTAAATTTCTTTTGCAGTGCCATATTTTCTTTCCCATCTGCATTCTGAGGCCTTGTTCTCTTAGGCTACCATTTACCTCAACCTTTGTCTTTTCCCTTCCATCCATGTTGAGATTCATTCTTACGCTTTGACTGCTCATAGCAATGCTTCAATTTCCCAATGAATCCCTCAAGTGACTGAGGCTCATCATACTCAATCCGATCTCTAAATGATAATGGAAAACCATTGAAAAATCTATGAACTTTAGCCTTCTCATTAGTAAGATGCGGTACATACCTCAATAGCTCTAGAAACTCGGTCGTGTACTCTTCATCTATCATTGATCCCATCTTTAGCTCATAGAATTCTTTAGCCTTACTATCATAGTATCTTTATGACAAGTACTTATTCCTGAAAATCCATTTGAATTCCTGCCAACTCAAGTCATCCGTCCTGATATCTCTAACATGCTTAACATCTTCCCACTAGATGCATGCTTTACCTTTCAAACTGAAGATAGTTATTTTGGCCTTCATGTTATCTGTGTACTCATGCAACTCAAAGAATTTGTTCATCCCAACTATCCAAGCCTCTACATCTTCCAGCTTCTTCACATCTCCATCAAAAGTAGGTGGTTTTTCTTTCTTGAGTTCATCTGAAAAGTATCCACTATCATTTCTCCTGTAAAGATGATAGCGATGACGACTATGATTTCTATCAGAACCAGAACTAGAATAGTACCTGTACTTAGCACCCCTCCTATATGGAGTGTCCAACAACCTACCATCTCTCACTGTATCAGATCTATCCAACCTGTGTCTACCAGGAGACCTTTTGCCATATGCCCCATTAAATTCATCCTCATGTCCATGGTTGATCTGAAGCGACCCTTTTTTTTGCAATTTTGACGAACTCTGAAGAAGTATAGCATTAACCTTTGGTTGCTTCTCTTGTGCGTGTATGATCCAGTCATTATCTACCTTACAACTCCGTATCTCTTCCTTTAATCTCCTCAGCGTAACTACCAAATCAGAAGGATTCCCAACACCACACTTCTCTTCGGATTCATAGGGAGAGTCTTCATAGTCAACCATCTTGCTGGCCATTTGATATTTCTTCCTACAATGCATAAGATGTCAGATAAACCAAATCACAATAAATCGACATAGCTTAGTATAGCTCGAGGAGGATACCTTGTCTGCAAGATCACCAAATCAGTGTGATACATGTATAACATAATCATAACAACATATAGACATATGCAAATAAATGTATCAACACATTAACATCACTCTAATTAGGGTTTGGTTATCGATGTAAGGCCATATCAACAATGCATGCTATGACCTCATGCATGACAACAACCATTACTCCATTACGCACATTGCCAAGTGTAACCAACAACATGCATAAGCAATGCCTAATCAACTACACATACGCATAAACGCATGTAATCGAGCATAAGTGATCAATTCTTGTAATCAAACTACAAGACTGATACATGCAATCAAAACATACAAGAATGTAACCTAGCATACAAGGATGTAAGTAGGTGACATAAAATCAACATGTAAGCGAAATGTAACCATATGTAACTAATCACATACTCATGACAAATACATTTCACGAAATCAATATCAAATTCTCCATTACAACCATACTACAACCATAATCAATCATCAAGCCATTGCAATGAGCACATGAAATGCAAGTGTAAGAGACACACATGCAACTGACATGCATGCATGACCAACAGACACTGCTTATCCAGTCTAAGAGTTGAACCATGCTCTCATACCACTTTGTAACACACTCCTCCCACATCCACCCAAGTAACCATGCCAATCGGGGTAAACGTGAGATGAGAGGATACTATGATCCAATTTCAACCTCCTATGCAACCTTAAGGAAGTGGAATCAATGGAACATCACACACAGTCATCCAACATCATCAACAAAACCCTTAGGAGACAAGTTAGCCACTCAGATAGCCTATATCTTTGTCCCACTATTGTTTTGTATCTCTTAGGCCATAGTCACTCTCATGATATGGCGAAGGGAGCGACCAACAACCTAAAGTCGCTTTCATAGGCTTGCCTGCCAATGACCGAAGACCAAAATTGCCAGTTTTGTGCCAGCGACCCCAGGATTTAAGCAACTTTTCAGGCCCAGAGCCCAAGCCACTGCCTAGAATGGAGTGATAGCTTAGAATCAGTGAAAATATAGGGAAACAATGATGCAAAATAAATAAACTGAACAAGACCATAACCAAACCCCTACTAGCCATGACAAGCATTTTGTCAAACATATCATTAACATGTAACCTATAGAGTAAACAACAGAATTAAGTGTACGGATCTCATACTTATCGGAGAATCGTTATGAACCATTGTTCCCTCATGTCATTTGCTTCATTATCCTCTATTAAGTCATAGACACATTATCCATTCATATACAAGTGAAAACATGTTGAGAGCCATATATAGTTGTTATCATAAAATGTACATATAACCAGCATAATAGGAATGGAAATACGATAAACATATCAGCTATCAAAATCCAGATATACATCAATACATTTACACATGAAAATCAAGGGAATGAATTTCTCATTAATGAATGCAATGAACCAATTGGATATGTAACTACCTGTAGGTTTTAACCATGTACAGAAATTACCTACATATGAATTCTAAATCACATGAAAAATAAAAATGCGAGAGCATAACACATAAAACACATATACACAGAGATTTCCCACTGGATCCCAAAACGGGACTACCAGCTGATTTTTCATTATAATTCCTTTCAATGTTACAATACATATTAATAACATGCCGAAGCATCCAATACCATGGACCGAAAACCATCACGTCCAATACCATGGACCAAAAAACCATCGCATCCAATACCATGGACCGAAAACCATCGCGTCCAAAAAACATGTGTGGAAATCATGCCCAAAACCATAGGTGGGTCCGCCCAACCTAACATAGGGTCCAAAAACAAAATTTTCTGGGGCGCTGCCCTGAACCCCATAAAGTGGGGTTACGCATACCCTTCAAACCCCCTGTTAACTATGTGGAAAGAATATAACACAACCCAACAATCTCCCACTTGTTGTTTTCTTTCCACAGCGGGCCACAAGAGAGCTTAGTCATTTTTCCAACCCTGAAACACACATTGTTTCTCTACACCAAGAGAACTTCTCAGAGCTAACAAATTTTGTCAATGCATATGCAGTATTCTTCAAAGTGTCCACCTTTACCAGCAACACCTTTTTGTCTTCTATCATATACCTCACAAAGTGATACTGAACATCAATGTGCTTTGTCTTTGAATGATATGGGGGATTCTTTGCCAATAAAATTACACTTTGGCTATCACATTCTATCCTTATAGCTCCCTGTACTAACCCCATACTTGAACACAATCTCCGCAACCAAATTGCTTCATTGCTTGCATGAGTGGCTGCCATGTATTTTGTCTCTGTAGTTGATAGTGCCACTACAGATTGTTTCTTACTCATCCAACTAACTGCACCTCCAAATACGTTAAACACATATCCACTTGTAGATCTTCTCTGATACAGATCTCCAGCCCAGTCTGCATCAACAAAGCCACGGCTATCCAACACTCTGTCCTCCTGGTCTTCCTTGGTAGCACAAACCATAATCACTAGTGCCACGCAAATACCTGAAAACCAGCTTCACTGCTGTCCAGTGCTCCTTCCCTGTTTTGACATAAACCTGCTCAATACGCCCACTGCATGTGCAATGTCTGGTCTAGTACAGACCATGGCATACATCAAGCTACCGACTGCACTTGCATATGGAACACGGGAAATGTCCTCTTCCTCTTCTTGTGTCTTGGGACACTATTCAGCAAATAACCTCACACCTACAGGAATAGGAACCTTCACCGGTTACTATCCCATATTAAACCTCTACAATATGGTCTCAACATACTTCCTCTGGTTTAACCAGAGCTTCCTCTTTGCCCAATCTCTTTTAATTTCCATGCCCAAAATATAGTTTGCAGCACCGAGATCTTTCATGTCGAATTTGGAGGACAATTGGGTCTTCAAATCCGGGATAATTTCTTTGTCATTTCCAACCAGCAACATATCATCCACATACAAGACCAGATAAATAACACGGTCACCAATTAATTAAAATACACACAATGATCTGCTTTGCTTCTGGTGAAGCCAAGTCCCCATATAAATGTATCAAATTTCTGATACCACATCCTTGGTGACTGTTTTAACCCATACAGAGACTTCTTTAACTTGCATACAGTTCTTTCTTACCCTTCACCGCAAAGCCTTCAGGTTGCTTCATGTAGATTTCCTCTTCCAAATCCCCATGAAGAAATGTTGTCTTCACATCCATCTGTTCTACCTCAAGATCAAAAGCAGCAGCAACAGATAAAAGTAATCTAATAGAAGTTACCTTGGCAACAGGAGAAAAAATATCACCAAAATCAATTCCCGGCACCTGGGAATAACCTTTTGCTACCAACCGAGCTTTGTATTCCTCCACCTTCCCTTCTGCATTTGTCTTCTTCTTGAACACCCATTTGCTGCCAATGGGTTTCCTTCCAGCCGGCAACTCCACCAGATCCCAAGCCTCATTTTTGTGCAAAGATGCCATTTCATCAACCATGGCCTCTTTCCAGAGTTTTCCATCCTCTGAATCCCCTGCTTCCTTCACAGTTCTGGGATCATCATCAGTAACAGACAAAGAAAAATTTGAACGAAAAGCAGATGGACTATACCTTTCTGGCTGCCTTCTTTCTCGAACTGATCTTCTCACAGCCGGAGTTTGTGGCTCTTCATCTTCTGATTCCTCCTCTGCTACAAAGTCTGATTCTTCCTCCTTTAGTTCAAACTCTATCTTCACAGGTTCCTTTGGTTGGACTTCATGTTTAATAACATCTTTCACCTCTCTGAACACCACATCTCGACTGTACACAACCTTCCTTGTTACTGGGTTCCAAACTTATAACCCTTTAAACCATCCTTATACCCAATAAAGATGCACTTTTCAGATTTACTATCCAACTTGGTTCGATTCTCCTTTGGAACATGTACATATGCATCAAATCCAAATACCTTCCGATGTGAAAGAGAGGGTTTCTTACCGTTCCTTTACTTCTTGTGGAAGTCTTCCTCCCAACGCTAAGTGAGTGAAGCTGTTGACCAAGTAACATGCAGTATCCACCGCCTCTGCACCCAGAATTTCCGTCCTAACCTGACCACCACTGAGCCTGCTTCTTTGCCCTTTCCATCAACGTACTTGTTCATTCTTTCTGCGACTCCATTTTTCCCTGAGGTTGTTATATGGAGTAGTCTTCTGCCGTGCTATACACATTCTTAACAAAATTTCTTCCAACTTCTTGCTGCAGGAATTCTCCACCATTATCTATCTCAGTACCTTTATCTTCTCTCGCCTGATTTTCTAGCAGAGCCTTAAATTCTTTGAACCTGCAAAGACTTCCAGATTTTCTTCTTAAGGAAATATATCCATGTATTCCTTGAGAAGTCATCTTATAAATGATTACCATGTGTACAAGGATTACCCAAGTGATGGAACTTTCACAGGTCCAAACCACAATCACTGTGCACAAGCTCTAATATTTGTTTCGTCCTCTTACCACTAGAGGGGAAACTCACCCGATTCTGCTTCCCATATACACAATTTTCACAAAATCAAAATCCAGAGAGCTATTACTCATACCTTCTACCATACCTTTACCATGAAGTATTCGAAGGCCCTTCTCTCCAATATGTCCAAGCCTTTGATGCCACAACATGGTCTTCTCTCCAGAGACCACTGATTTTCTGCTCCATTTTCAGGAACCATAGAACTATTGCACCCGTCAACAACAGTGCTACCTTGCAGCTTGTACAGAGTTCCAATCCGAACTACCCGCATCAATACCAGTGCTCCTCGAACCATCTTGCAGGTATCCTTCTCGAACACGGTCTTTACACCTGCATCATCCAACTTGCTTACAGAAATCAGATTTCTGGCCAACGCAGGAATATGCAGAACACCCGGAAGGGTTCTAACCCTTCCACCTGGCAACTTCAACTTTACTTTTCCGCGACCAATGATTCTAGCCTTCCTATCATCTCCTAAGAAGACATCACCACCATCATATTTCTCATACTCGCAGAACCACTCTTATGGGGAGTGAAGTGAAGGATGCACCTGAGTCAATTAACCATGCCTCATGATCTACATGTGTACTTGAAGAAGCCAAGTACACATCCCCACCTTCATCTAAGGTGGTTTTCGCATCTGCAGAAGGAGCATCATCAGATCCCTTTCCTTTATCACGAGCTTTAGATTTAAAATCCCTTCTGAAGTGCCCTTCCTTACCACATTTCCAACACACCACCTTTATAGGTTTTCTGGAGATTTAGATCTCCCACTCGATGACTTATTTTTGTTTCTGTTCTGGACCATCCTCGTACAGACAAGGAATCACCATTCTGGTTGTCCATATTTTTCCGTCTCATCTCCTCAGTCAGCAAGGCTGAGACTATTTAATCAAACTGCAAAGCAGTTGCATTGCTACCTATTGCAATAACCAGACTATCCCACGAACCTAGTAGAGAACACAACAAACTGATGCACTTATCTTCATCTGAAATTTTAATATCAATAGATAATAACTGACTTACCACAGTATTAAATGCATTCAGATGCTCTGTCACCGAGTCTCCATCTTTCATCCTCAGGTTATACAGCTT
>APFE030294962.1:0-27236 GCA_000404065.3 Pinus taeda | reverse complement strand
TCCTGAGCCCAAGAAGGAGTTTCCCGTGTGCTACTTCACAACATCAAATGGCAACAATTCCCCTGTTTTAAACTGCTGTCACCCTGAATTTGAATTTTCGTTTTTGCAAAGAAATAATTTTTCTACTGAACAGAGGATAAGGACATAGGCTCTTTTCTCAGCACGTAGATAGATATGCACATTCATTTTTTCACACAAACACACATGCACAGGCTGGTCTTTACTACTGCATGGATCTTCCTTACAGGAGAATTTGAAAAAGGATGAGGAAATTTTGGATGCAGAGAGAAAAAGAAACTCTGTAGACTCAGGGAAATATGCAGGCAAGCTTTCACTTTTTTTCAATGCACAGGCAGACTTTCACTCTCTTTTTCAATCTACTGTCGTGCTCAATTCACCACCTTACTCAAACAAATCATGCACAGAGAAGTTTTCCTGAGCCTACCTCGTTTTGAGCTTGAATTTCGACGAAAACCCCGAGTTGCCTTTTTGCAGAGCTGTTCTCTGCCTTTCCTGTAGAACCCTTCCTATAGAAATCTCTCGGCTCCTGTAGGACGAAACTGTGATTCTTGTAGAGCTTGATAGGTGGAAGATTTTCAAAAAAACAGGTAGAAAACTGGTGGAGGATGACTGGTTAGCTTCTCTAGAAGCGGTGCATGCGTACTCCAGTCGAGAACGTCATGAGTGCAGAATGAACAAAGGGTGGTGGATGTTTCAACTGAGCTGTATTTTAACTTCAGGCGTGATTCGTGGTAAGGGGATGAGGTGGCCAGACCAGACCGTTGATCCTACATCATAGCCATAATGTTTCTGCATGTCGTCTGACTGCCATCACCTCCCTTTCTTCCGTTATTCGCCGCCACCACTACTAGTCCCGAAGATTTCTTCCTCAATGGGCATTCCACACGTGATGGCTACGTATCTAAATGGCAATTTTGAATTTAACGGGGCTCATTTGGATTCTACGAGGATGTGTAACTAGCAGAGGGTGGCTAGTTAACAGGCCACCGATTCCACTCAATCCAAACCATTCCCATAGTCACGCAACCTTGAAATATGATTTATGCAATTGAAGAATAGGTTTAGGCACTTACCTGTGTAATCCAGGTAGTGTTATGCATATTTCGGATTGGAACCCATTTCTTCATTGTTGTTGCTACTTGCCCACTGCATGCTTGGCCTCGCACTGTTGTTGATGTTCACATGTTCAAGTAGAGCTCCATGCATGTTCCATATGCCATACTTTGTTGTCCCTATCTCTGGAGTATGTCTTTCAGAGGGATCAACTGCTATAAGAATCCTGTAGGATTGCCTGTATCTGCTTCTCCTCCTGGAATGCAAGCTAGAACGAGTAGGGCTACAAATGCTGACGAGGATCTCAGCTGATAAGGAGTCTAGATGGAGGGTCTAGGTATGGTGAGTGAAAAAATGCTGCTTTGACTTGTCATTAAAAACTTCTGCTAGCAGCATGAAGGAAACAAGATTTCTGTGTGTCAATGTGCAAGGGCATAAAAATGAGTGCAATGGAGGTGTACAGAGATGGAAAAAGGGCGACATATGGTGATGGATGGAAGCAGGGAGGTTTACAGGCCTCATAGACAGATTCTCATCCCTTGGGTCCTCTTCTGAGATCGATTTTGGCTTTCCTGTAGATTCTACGGGATCCTCCTGTAGAAGATACAGAGTTTCCTGTAGGAAGTGAAATTTCAGACTGAATGAGACTAAATCTTGGGAAAGGGTAATGGTCATGGAGGAATGGATTGTGAGGGATGCCTGCAGCCTGGTTATGACCTCTGCCTTTGTCTTGTGCGATCCTCCTAAAACCTGTAATGACCTTCCTGCAACCTGCAATTTATTCAACAGAAATTAAATTCATTTTTTCTTCTTTTCCTTTTTTTCTTTTTCTTTTTTCTCTCTTTTTCTTTTGAGACAGCGGGGGTGCCTCCATGAGGTTTTCACCCTCACTGTCTACCCTGGGTGCCTCCAAGAGGTTTTCACCCAAGGATCTTTTTTTTTTTTTTTTTTTTTTTTGCTCAAGGTGTGGGTGGAGTGGAGACAAGGACCTGCTCCACTACCAACACTGATTTACCCAAAGTTTCAATAAACTCTTGCTTAGAAAGCGGCTTCCTGTAGATTTCAATCAATGCCCATTGACAAGCATAGGGATGGTTTCTTCATCAATGGTCCTGATAAGGACTGAACCATTGTCATTGCATTTCTCCACTGTATATGGTCCCAACCATCTTGTCCTTAACTTTCCCTTGAAATCCTTGTATCTTGAATCATATAACAGCGCCCAATCTCCTGGCTGAAATTGCTTTTCTGGGAAGTGTCGGTCATGCCATATCTTTCGTTGAAGTTGGACTACCTCTGAGTGGAGAAGGGCATGCATCCTCTGTTCATCTAATCCATTCAGCTGAAGTACTCTTTCCTGTTGTGCATGGCTGAGATCTAGGTCCAGTTGAGCTGCCAACCTTAACATGTTATATTCAAATTCTATGGATAGTAAAGCCTTCTTCCCTTAGACCAACTCATAGGGTGTGAACCTTGTTGTCATTTTCCAAGTAGTGTTATAGGCCCAGGTGGCCTCTGTTAGCCTCCTGCTGCAGCAGGTTTTTCATCTTTCATGATCGACATGTTTACAGGCCAAATATGTCATACTTTGCTTGCCGCAATGTTCCATATTTGCTACTGAGGCAAGGAGGGCACAAACCTTGTCTGCAAGCATTTGGGACAGACCAGTGTGATGAACGAAACCCAGACGAGAGGAAGCACAAGAGTTCATTCTTCAATTGGTGGTACTTTGGAATGTCCAATGGTTTGGTTGTGTCTATATCTATGCTCATGTACATTCAAGAAGAATGTTGGATGGGGTTTGGGGTTTTGTATCCCAACCTTGGCAATGGCAATAGCACTCTCAACATCTGTCTTTGGTGACCTCGAAATCTCTATGTGATGATGCTTTTGCATTCATAATTGCTGCCATGAAAGAATTTCTTAGCAGTTCTGAGGTGCAGATTCAGGGTTTTACAGCTATTGGCTCTCTTGTCAGGGCCTTGAATTCTAAAATGGGACATACTGCATGGGTTGTTTTTACTGTTTCTATGGAGCATCATCGAACCAATCTTCTAGTACAGAGGGCAGGATGCAGCACTCTTCAAATGCTTTGTGCAAAGACCACAATTGGTCATTCAGAATGGAGTAACAACAAACGACCACTAAGGGCTTCCAAAGATTCAGATAGGGAGGGAGATGCACTTGCACTTATTTCAGCAATGTTTGTGTTTCCTCAAGATGTGAGAATCTAGTGGTATGCTTGTAGCACTATGTGGAATCTTGTTCATTGTGCTGGAATAAAGAGTGTTTTAGCCATGGTGAATTATGGTGTTGCCGTGGCAGTTGTTGGTGCAATCGCTGTTTGCAGAACAAATGAAGTAGTGCAACATGAAGTATGCAATGTGCTTGGGACTATGGCCAAGACATTGGCTAAAAATGGTTTCAAATTTGACCATATAAGCAGGCTTACATTGGTTGTTGATACTACTGCCAGTGAGGTAGTGGGTGAATGTGGCTCTGTGAATAGTCTAAATGTTTACAAGGACAATAAGAAAGTTGGTGTGCAACATGATGAAATGAAAGCATCAGCCACAGTTGATGACTGGTGGGCAGCCCTATGGGCAGTGGTAGGAGCAATGAAGGCTTTCGGAAACTCAGAATCTGTTCAAAGTTATGGAACATATGCACTTGGTTGCATGCTCAAGGTGTTCATAGAAGCTGTTCCTTCAGGCTTATCTTTTGATCCCTTATCTTCATCAGATTTCATTTGTTACAGTGGGGATATAAAATCCTTGTTTGACTCAAGAACAGCACAATCAGGACGACAAACTGCCAAAAAGGACCTTTCAGTGCTAAATGGAATAGATATGGATTTCACTGGTAATGTTCTTGATGGCATTGGAGAATTGCATACAGTTGTTGAAATTGTAATGGCAGCAATGCGGGAATTTCCAAAGATTGAGACCATACAGATCTGGGGCTATGTTGTACTCCATCAAGCATTTCCTGCATATATCCAACTAGCACATCGCATGTTCCATTGTTCAAACGATAAGGAGGATAGCGTCTTAGATGTTAGTCATGACTCTAATAATGCTTCCCTATGCTTTCTACAGTCGCAGGTCTGTGAATTATTTGAGAATGACCAGAAGGCAAAGCAACTTGTTTTGGGTATCTCAGCAACTGATCATCCTCACGTCTTTCCCAAGGAAAGTTGCATAAAATCATCCTCTAAATTCAGTTCCACTGAAAATAAAAAAGTTCAATGGTGTCAATATCAAAATGTAGTGGTGAACTTCCTTGTGGTGCTGTTGCAGGAGAAGATATTGATAACCATGCTGATAATACTTATAGTCAGTGTATTACAGCAGAAAGCTGCCAATTTAAAAGTTCTAAGAATTCACACAACATTCACATGTCATCTTTTTCTTGCCAAGAGGAGGCTTTAGCGTTCAAGGGTGAAGAGGCCATGCATCCCAGACAACAACATTTCCATGCTTTTGTTGATATCGTTTTGTCACAGGCTACATCAGCCATATCTCTAATATCTGAAGTTGTTGCATTATATATTAATGATACACAAGCTAATGATGAAACATGCATTACTGTTTCCAATAAACACTAAGGCTTCATCTAGGCTCTTTGGAAACAAGTTCTCTGGTGTGAAATTTCAGTGTGGAGGTGGTTCAACCAAGTCAGTTGTCTCAATCAGACACAGTTGGTTTGCAGCTCTTGGGGTACTTGGAGATGTATTTTGTGAACTTGGAAAGCATCTAGAAAGTTTTGCTGAATGTGGGCAGCTACAAAAAACAAGTGAAAACAGTTTCAAAATGTTGAATAAGCATCTAGATTTGGGAAGTCGCTTTATATCAAAAGGTGAATTAGACACATGTGAAGAAGTGCACAATAAACCTAGGCGGGAGGCTTTGTCATCAGAAAAACACTGCATAGGTCTTCCTTTATTGTTGAAGTCTGCTATAATAGTTGTTTTAAGTGCTTTATCCAAAATTGAAGACGTTGACACTGTTATTTGGGCTCTTCAAGCTCTTCCCAATCTCTTTACTGCATGGGGGACTGTGTGTATATGTATATCAAGAGCGGAAAATCATCAGGAAATTAAGAAGACCTTATGGGGTGATGGTGATGTGGGCCTGAAAAAGCTAGTTGATCTCCTCAGCCATTGGACTGAACAAAACAGACTGGACGTGATGATCTTTGCCCTTCATGCTATTTACTGTGCATATAACTCTATAGCAACAGTCCATGAAATAGAGGATGTTTTGGGGCTTTGGCAGTGTGCTATGGAGGCTGTCCTTGGTGCAAGGGAGTGATCATTCCTCAAGTCATTGCGACAAGGGGCATATGATGCAGCACAGGGTTATATGAATCAACACATGGCGGCGATTGAGGGCTCTTCAAGGAAAGGAAATATGGATTTTAAATTTTTCAAGGGACTAGTAAAATTGCGGTGTCTTCAGGCAAATCGGGAATCAATAGTAAATGCCCATGAAGCTATCAAGATGTTTCAGCAGGTCCGAGATTATGTGACTTCTACTGCAAACAAGAAAATATACCAAAGTCAAAGACATTGGCAAACTGGTTTGAAATTGCTTGAAGGGGATGTAACTTCACAACTTGCAAGAGTTTCTCTCAAAGTTTTGCCATTACATTGCACTAGCTCAGAGACAGTACAGAACTGTATTTCATTGATCAGTTCTGCATACACAGTATATTCGGGCTTGCTTGAGGATGTATCAAATGTTGTACAACTTAGAGAGGATACCCAATTTCCATCTAAAAAGCTTGCAAAGGTTTTTCTCAAGTTTGCATTCTTTTGTGATGAGCTTCTTAGTTCTACAAAATATGCACAGTGGGGCAGTGAAGTCCAGTCTAGAATTAAACAGGGGAATTCAACAACTGGCCTTCCACATTCATCTACATATCCCTCACTTGGTGTAAAATACATAATGAAACCTGTACAAGTGGATAATTCAATGCAAGTTCAACGTGGCATTGCAAGAGTGCTAACATTGTTGGGTCTGGTGATGTTAATGCTGGCACCTGTTGTGAGTAAGTCCGTGCCGTTTTACTATGGCAGTGCAATGACCTTTGGAATCATTATTGTGATTTTAATCATTCTTTTCCAGGGTATGAAGTTACTACCAACAGGACGGAAAATCACAATATATGTTGTTTTGTATGGATCAATTGTTGGGCTTGGGTCAGTAATTCTACGTTACGTATCAGGATTGGTTCATTCCATGCTTCAAGAATTAGGCTTTGGCGAGGAAATGTTTAATCCTGTAGCGGCGTTTCTTCTGTTATGTGTTATCCTAACAGGAGCATCGTTGGGTTATTGGGGAGTGAGAAAACTAGTTCTTTTGGAAGATGGGAGTGTGGACATAGGTACAACCCAATTTGTTTCATGGGCAATTCGCATAGTGGCATCTGTTATGATTCTTCAGAGTTCCCATGATTCATTTTTGGCACTACTGACGCTGATTGTTGGAGTAAACTTTTACATCAGCTGCTAGACATATGCGACTTACATTTTGGCATTCCAGAACAGGGGGCCTACTTTTAAGAAGCAAGCAGCACACTTCAAGACGGGCTAAAAGTTCCTCTCCAAATCATTCTCATGCTGAGTTTCTTAGGCGGTTTCCTAAAGAATATGTTGAGCTATTAAGATCCCAAGGTACGGCCTTCAAATGGAGTCCATATAGCTCACGCATGGCTGGTACACCTGTAACTGCACCCCAGAGTTTATCTTTATCTGCAGCCAAGAAAACTCCATCTCCTAGTTCACGAATATATGAGCCATCTTTCGTTCACACTCCATCTTCAAATTCTCAGATTGAGGAGCAGGATTATTATTCGACGTACCATAAGACACCTGAGAGGAAACATTTTTCAAAGGAAGAATGGGAGACTTTTACCAAAGACTTCACAAGGGAAGCTACGGTGTAGTAAGTTCTGTGATTAATACTCATACTGGTGAGAAAGTGGCAATTAAGAAGATTAATGATGTATTTGAACATCTATCTGATGCCACACACATTCTGAGAGAAATCAAGCTACTTAGACTGCTTCGCCATCCAGACATTGTTGAGATTAAGCACATTATGCTTCCTCCATCTCGACGGGAATTCAAAGATATATATATGTTGTATTTGAGTTGATGGAGTCTGATCTTCACCAAGTTATTAAAGAAAATGATTCAGGATACACCTTTGGGAGAAAAGCGGCCCGATTTGAAACTAGAAATATGCGTGGAACATCTGACAAAGATGATGAGGATGTCTTCTTTGATGACGAGTCTGCAGAAGTAGTATCATCTCTCCAAGTAGGAGAAAAGCGGCCTGATTCAGTCTAAAGAGTATTAGAGTGCCGAAACCTCCAGAAGCCTGCAGAAAGTGCCACAGCAGCTATTTTTTGCCATAAAGAGAGTAAAAAAAAAGGTGATTGAACAGTTCAAAGACATTCATCAAAATCAAAGAGGCGGCTCAGAACCATCAAAGCTCACCAAGTCATTATTAAACACATTAAAGCCACCTAAGGCAGCGGAACTGCCTAAATGATGCAGACAAAAGGATTCAATGCCCAGTTATCAAAAATACAGAGTATCGAGCCACATTTGAGGGCAGCGCTGCAGGCCAAATGTGCATTTATGACTATCAGGCCAGCGCATGGCTCAAATGACACTTTTAAATCCATTTTTGAGGCTACTGCCTCATACGCAGCCTTAGATATTTATTCCGAGATGCCAGCTGCCCCAGTGCAACTCATATAGTCTTTCACGCATTTATTTTGAGTAAAATTTAGCAGAAAAAATTGATTTAGTTAAGATCTGTTTGGATTTGTTTGACAGATATTTTGAGATATTTTCCTTGAGATCTTATCCAGAGATCTAAGTCTGTAAATATTTTCTATTTAAACCACCCTATGGACTGTTTTAAGGTGTGGTTGTTTTGACTGAGTCATTCGAGACTTGTGCTGTAAACCTGAGAGCTTCTACGATCAAAGATGGCTGGAACATTTGGATTATGAACTGTCTGTTGTGTATTTGATGGATGAAGAGCTAATTACAGGTTTCCCGTGCTTTCTTCAAGGCTCAATAAGTCTTTCTTGCCTCTGTTTTCAGTTTTAATGTGTTTATATCGCCTTTGTGTCACGATCTATATAACAGAAAAGAAGACTAGCTCAGAATTCGCTTAACAGCACTCTGTGCTCAATTCCTGTTATTTCTCTATGTTCTCTTCTAAATTAACCTATGAATATGAATACCTCTTGGCTCATATTTACACTAGTTTCCTTCATATATGAATATCGTTCAGGAAATCTTGATTGCTCCTATATAATGTTCACTCACCTTCCCTCTGTTAGCGTGATGAAAGCTACTTAATTGCCTTTCATTCCCTGACCTCCATTTCATCTCATTTCCAGCTTGAATATTGGTCCATGTGTAGCTATCCTGCTCTGTATTCCTCTTCTGTCAAAGAAAACACACCCTTCAGTCCACATCCTTGACTCCATGCCCAATGCTCTAAAACTTCTTACGCTTCGCATGCCAACTCTGCCTGAATAGATCAATCCATCCCACCAAACTCAAACAAAACCCATGTGCATAATAACTAGCCTAAGATCACCTGAAACAAAGCTATATCCCAAACAGAGAGCCCTCTCTGACTGTTGGTAGGCTAGGACCGGCAGTCCAAAGCTTGGTCTATGGTTACCTCTGCCATATCCCTTAAGGAGCCAAGGGACAACCTAAGCGATAACAGCCTCAACCAAACAATCTACCCAATCTTTCCTGTTGTTGCTCATTACCTTAAACAAAATCCCTTCCAAAGCCCTGTTAGTAACTTCCACCTGTCCACTTGGTTGCGGATGATAAGGGGTGGAAGTTTTGTGCTTAATCTTGTGATGAGTAAGCAAGTCTTCAATCAGGTTAGAGGTGAACTAACTTCCTTGATCTATGACTAATTCTCTTGGGTAGCCAAACTTGTAAAAGATATTTTCCCTCAAGAAATCGGCTACTTTTTCTTCTGTTGTTGCTTTGATTGCCTTTGTTTCTGCCCACTTTGTCAGGTAGTTCGTGCACACAATGATGTAGGACTTCTATTTTGAAGGAGGGTTGATAGGACCCACAAAGTCCATGCCCCACTTCTCAAATGGCTCGAAAGTCACCTGAGGCTGCAAGGGCATCTCATCCTTTGGAGTAGGCTTCCCCATCCTTTGGCATCTGTTACATTGGCTGATGTATCTTCTGACATATTGATGAAGAGTGGGCCAATAGTACCTTGCCTGTAGAATTTTGAAGGCGGTTCTTTTTGCTGCAAAGTGGCCTTCACAAGGCCCATCATGACAGGTTAGGAGGATGTCAGAAACTTCCTCCTTCCTGACACATCGCCTCAAAATATGATCTGGCCCAAGTTCAAAAAGATTGCCCCCAATCCAAGTGAATGGGGCACTTTTCCTCACGATCTTGCTCTTCTCTTTGCAGGACAAGTATGGCAGGAACTGAGCTGAAACCAAATAATTTGCTATATCAGCAAACCATGGAGAGAGTACTGAAATAGCAAACAGGTGTTCATCTCGCATTTGATCATCCAGCATCCCTTCTTCACCTGCAGGCAAATGTAGTCTAGACAGAAAATCAGCAACGGCATTTTCCTTACTTGGCTTATCAACAATGGTAAAATTAAATTGCTACAATAAAAGTAACCATCTAATGATACGAGTGTTTACATCAGGTTTGTTCATCAAATACCTAATTGCAGCATGATCAGTATGCATGAATGTTTGATAGCTAGTGATGTAGTGTCTAAACTTGTTTAGGGAATGGACTACATCCACGAGCTCTTTCTCGGTTACAGTATAGTTTAATTCTGCCTTGGATAGGTTTTTACTGACAAAATATATGGCATACGGTAACTTCTCTTCAACTTGTCCTAAGGCTGCTCCTATGGCTTTGTTCGAGGCATATGTGTGAATGCGGAAAGGTAGGGCCCAGTTTGGACCTCTCAAGATTGGAGCA
Source organism: Pinus taeda (assembly GCA_000404065.3). Lineage (NCBI taxonomy): Eukaryota > Viridiplantae > Streptophyta > Pinopsida > Pinales > Pinaceae > Pinus > Pinus taeda. The sequence goes on along the minus strand of APFE030294962.1, from coordinate 17,143 downwards.
GTTATCAGCTTACTTTTCAAAGCATCGAGGGCCTCTTGATAGTTGTCAGTCCATATGAACTCAGCATCTTTTCCCAAAAGACCAAACAATGGAGAGGCTAGCTTACTGAAATCTTTAACGAATCTTCTATCCTGCTAAGCCTAGAATACTCTGAACATCTCTTACTCTTTGAGGAGGCAGGACCCTTTGGATAAGAGCAATTTTGTTGGGATCCACCTGTAAACCTTGCTAAGAAATTGTATGACCTAGCACAGTCCCTTCAGTGATAAGGAATTCACATTTATCAGGACTGAGGGACAGGTTCATTTCAATACACTTGGCTAAAACTTTCCTCAGGTTAGTCAGAGCTTCTTGGAAGTTAGAACCATAAGGGGTAAAGTCATCCATATATATTTCCACTGAATCATGAACCAACTCAATGAATATAATCAGTACCGCTCTCTGGAAGGTGGCAGGAGTGTTGCATAACCCAAAGGGAAGGACCCAATGGGCAAAGGGACCCCATGGACAAGTGAAAGTGGTCTTATCTTCGTCTTCCGGACTAATTTGGATCTGATTATACCCACTAAACCCATCTAGGAAGGAAAAGAACTTCTTCCCTGCCAGGCCATCTAACACTTAATCTATGAAAGGCAAAGGGAAATGGTCCTTCTTGGTAGCTTTGTTAAGTTCTCGATAGTCTACACACATTCTCCACTTCCCTTTTTTCTTGGGCACAAGCACCAAAGGAGAAACCCACTCACTATTAGAGATGGGGTAGATGAATCCTGCATCCAGCAACTTTTGCAGTTCTTCTTTGACAATGTCCTTAAGGGCTGCATTCATCCTCCTCTGAGGTTGCCTGACTAGTTTACAATCCTCTTTAATGTAAATGTGATGGGTATAGACTGAAGGGTGGACTCCTTTCATATCCTTATAGCTCCAAGCAAAAGCATCCAAATGGCTATTTAATAAGCTATACAACTCTTTCTCCTAAGAGGGGGATAGGGATGAGTTGATCTTCAAGGTTCTTTCAGGGCCAAATTCCACATTCTTAACTCGGAGAGAGGTCGGATCAGCCACACAGATATCCGCTAGAGCACTGGCTTGGGTTTCTTCTACCAACTCTTCTAATGGTAGCACACTGGGAGGTGATTTTGAATTAAATTCTTAATAAGATCATCCTCGGTTTGATGGCCTCCACTGGTGGCTTCCACTGTGTACAACAGGGTATAGTAGACTTCATCCTCATCTCCCTCCTCCAACTAGAGAGGTAAGTCATGTTTGAGCAGAGGTTGGGCAGGAGGGTATAGGACTAGCTGTTTGGACATATGCCCATTTTTAATGGTCATGCTCCCAGCTCGACAACTGATGTAAGCATCTGCAGTAGCTAACCAAGGCCTTCCCTAGATGAGGGGGTACCCAGTGAGTTTTTCCTTTGGTTGAAGGACCAAGAAGTTAGCAGGGTACTCCCAAGAATCAATGGAGACCATGACATCTTCCACAATCCCCTCGGGAGTCACTGTAGAGAAGTCTGCCAACTGCAGTACTGTTGAGGTCTTTCTTAGGGAATTTTGAAGATTGATTTTAAGCATAGTGTCCCTGGTCATTACGTTAATGGCAACCGCTAGATCAATCAATGTGTGGGGGATTATGGTGCCATTGATGTGGACATCAACTACAGGACTCCTAAGGTCCAGATATTTTGGACAGATTACTTGTCCCAACATCAGGTCAGACAGTTGTCCTATGACATTGATAGTTGGGGCATCTCTCTTATGCCTGCCTAGGCGCCTGAAACACTTCTTGTTTGATCAATTTGTTGTAGATTAGTACATCTTTTATGGCTTGGAGAAGTGGTATTTTCACACATAACTGTTTAAACTCTCCCAGAAGTTCAGTTTCTTATGGGTTTGGTTGCGTGGTTCCAGTTAGTCTCTCAGGAAAGGGTGGAATGGCTTTGGGTTCACTTTCCTATTTTTCTTCCTCACCCTCCTTAGGAGGAGATTGGCTATCTGGGAGGACCTTCCTAGATCGTAGGTTGATCTCCTGAATCTCCACAGCATAGGTAGGGCACGTTGTCTCTCCAGTATATACCTGCTGGGCCTGTCTATTTTTGGGGTTCAAGTTCGGTTGAGCAGGTATCTGGGGTTGTCTTGGAGGAGCAGGAGGTAATGGTTGTGGTTGAGCAGGTGGTGGAGGCAAAATAGCAGGAGGAGAGTTGTACTGGGGCCTCCACCCCTGATGAGGTGCATTCCACTGAGGTTGCGGCTGAACATGAGAATGAAACGAATGAGTAGCAAGTTGAGTATGGCTTTGAGATGGATATGACCAAGGAGGGGGTGCGGACCAGGAAGGATGAGCAGGGGGACCCCAAGAAGGTATGTGAGTGGATTGGTTGGGGTTGTAATACGCCTAGGATGCTCCTTATATCCCCTGCTAGTAAGGTCTGGGTCCATGTGGCCTCCTTTGGTTCATGAAGTAGAGTGGTTCAGTGGCTCCTTCAGCCCCTTGGTACATAGCTTTAAATCTGAGTAAGGTTGGGCACTAGTTTGTAGGGTGGTCTACCTCACAAACAAAACATACCTCTATGGAGTGCAATGGACACTCATTCCCAAGATGCTCCCTTGTGCATCTGGGACAGAAGATGGTCAAAGCCCTCTTAGCTTCCTCTTGCTTCTGTTGGATTCAGAAGGTATCCATTTGCATGGAAATGGTCTGTCTCACCTCACTTTTGAGGTCTTCCATCTGATTTGCAAACACATGTTTGGAAAAGGTGGCACTGGCGGAAAGTTGACTCCCCCAACCTCTTTTCCGGGCTGCCCTAGAATGGTTTCTAAACACAGCCTTTATGTCATCATAAGGTAGCTGGTAGATGTCTCCCCCAACCAGCAAATGGAGGGTATCTAGAAGGTCTTCAAGGACTCCTCGGAGTAGAACCAACTTTAGAGATTCGGGGTCAAGTGTGCACCTGGCCCTTTATAATTGAGTTGGAACCTTTCTTCATAATCTTCTAAAGATTCATCGCTTCCCATGGTCATCCGAAAGATTTCACCCTTTGTTTCCTTTGACCTACAGTAATCCCGATATTTGTTGTTAAAGGTTTGCTGCATCTAAGCCCAAGTTGTGATATTGTTTCCAGGTAACCCCATGAACCAACAGAGTGTTGCATCCTTGAGGGTAGAGGGAAAGAGTTTCAACTTTTGCTCATCTTCTGCATAGTCATAGGTTCGACAAAGGACAACAAACTCAAACAAGAAGGTATCGAGGTCTTTAGTGGTCAATCCATGGAAGTGAGGTAAGGCTGAGGGACTTATGTTTTTCATTTTTGTGTCCCCATTGGTCTCTCGGATGGGAAAGGTGCCTTCTATTCTCTCCTCATTTCCTATACCATTTATGTGTTTGCCCATGGTTTCAGGAGGAATGTTTTCTTGCTCTTCTTCTGTTATAGGATCTTCGTATATCTCTAGAGGTTCACTTATAGGTTCTTTTGGATCACTGCCACCGAAGAAGAGAGAAGGGTGACTCAGTGATGTGGTGGGGGTGTTGGGTAGGAATTTTCCTGAATTGTCTCTGTTCCTACGAGGCCTGAAAGGAAATCTTTTTGGTTATTTTTTTGTGTTTTTGTTTGCTTGTACCTGCAAAAACTGAAATTGATTGAACAACAAATCGCAACTAACTAAAATGAACCTAGCTGAAATGAAAATTGCAAAATTGTAATGAAAGCAGGAAATGACTAGTCTATGTTGTTGAAATGAAATTGCAGAAGTCAAATGAAAGCAGGAAATGACTAATTTACACTTGGTGAAATGAAATTGCAGAATTGAAATGCTAATCTACACTTGCAGAATTGAAATTGTGGAATTGAAATTCTAATCTACGCTTACAGAATTGAAATTGTGGAATTGAAGTGCTAATCTATGCTTGCAGAATTGAATTGGAACAACTACTCTACTCTTGCTGAAATAAACTACTTAGCAGAAGGTTGCAGTGGAAAGTAGAAGAAAAGCAGTAATCACAAATACTCTGACGCTTCCCCAGCAATAGCGCCAAAAAAGATGGTGAGCTCCAATATTGCAGCAATAATGTTGCAACTCCTCGGACTCCCTTCTTTACTTTTATCAACCTGGTAGTTCGTAACAAACTTGGAAGCGACGGTGCTTATGCACAAGTACTAGCTCTTACTGCAGGTTGTCACTTAATCAGCTGGCACAAGTTCGCTAGGAGCTTAAGCCAACTTCTATGAGTTCTTAGAAGAAGCTTTTAACTGTGATGGATGAAAGCTAACTCAAGAGAGCCTAGTCTACGTGCAGAAAGAAGATGAAAGTTGAAAGGAAATGTAAACCCTAGTAATCCCTAGTTTTACCGACTAACCCTATTTGTGCAAGAAAAGAGATTAAAGATGATGGAATGGATGCCATTGACTCTTGAAAAGGTAACATGAATGTGGTTAAGCTACTTCTGAAGGAAAATATGGAAAAATCATATTTTTGTATTTTTGATTAATTTTATGTAGAATTATTATGCATGTGCTTTAACTATTTTTTATTGTGCAGAGGTTTATTCGCAAAAGGAAATGGATTGGGCATTTGCAGGAGGTTGGGAAGGTGAGAAAAGGACCTAAGGGGTCCCTAGCACCCTTCTAGAGAATTCCACAGTGATCAGATCTCGAAAAACTGCTCGCGTGAACTTCTACAGGAAGTTTGCAGGGGTTCTATAGGAAGGCCGAAAGTGGTTTTTAGAGGGTTGATGGTGGAAAAATGGTGGGAAAATAGAAATGAAGGATGGATAAGGATATTAAGGGGTCTAGAATCTGGTAGATGAAGCTCAGGAGTGAAGAAGATGGTTGGATTTGCTCAAAGGTGAAGGAAGCGATTTTGCACAAAAACATAGAAATTAGGGTTGTTTGGGAAAGTGTGGCAAACGAGTGAGCAAAACCTTGGGAAAGAGGTTGGAACTTTTTTCATGGTGAAGGATAGGCTGGAGTGTCTTATAGGTGCTCTGCACACTTCTATTCAAAACTGATCCAAGCAAGACTAAAAAAAACAGAGATTTATCTATTTTTACCCAATCTGACCTAAAAACCAGAAACATGATGAACATAAATTTATAGACAGGAAATCATGCAATAAAGGTATGGAAACTGAGCAAGAATAGATCTAAACATGAAAACACAACTGATATCAACTTTTCCAACTTAAAAGCTAACACTAGCAATTGCATTGGAAGGCAAAAACAGTGTTTTTGTGGCAACAAGTATGCCTCGGTCTCAGTTCATGGTCCCAAGGAGGGAGAAATGAGATCAAGTACTGCTTGATAGCATTTTTATGGATCTTTTCTGTTACCAAACTATGAAATCAACCTAAAGCATAAAAAACTATCTTAGTCATCGAAAACAACCTAAGTAACAAAGCAAGATTTTAACTTAAATAACAGAAATTATTCTATGAATGCAAGAAAACATATAATAGTACACAAAGGAGGTATTGGCACTTGGGTTGGGCCCAACCCCAAGAGCTACAGCCTCCTAAGAGAGCTCAGAGCTGGTGCAAAGCGGATTCATCTTCATTAATCAAAGAATAACCATTACATCACAAAAACTGTCTGCAAGAAGAACTCAAAAATGTGTTGATACAGGGTTGCACTAAAGTGCAAAAATAATTTATTCATTGGCTAAACTACTAAGGCTTGAAGCCTTCCTATTTATGCAAATGAGGAATCCCAACAATCCTCCTCAACTTTAGGAGCTTGGCTGCCCAAAACTGCAGTTAATCAGCCACTTCACTAGACCTGCTCGGTTGCCCCTCAAAATCATCTTTGGTGGGTTGTTGAACTTCGAGCTAACGGTGGAGAACTCGAGGAAGGGGTCATTTAGTGTAGGATACACCCCTCCTATAAATCCTCAGCCTTGTTCCTTCGTATTTGGCTGCCAATTTGCTCATAAATGCCCTACCTTGGTCCAAAGAATGTCAAAAAATCTGCAATAAGCATGTATTAGACTTTGTGGCCAAGTGACTATTCCCATTCACTCAATTAACATAAATATATTCAAAATCATGCATAAAACTATGAAGAATGGTGGATTAAACGAGAATAATAGGCAAAATGAACCCATAAAGTTACCCATTTCTGGGGCTCATCACCAACAAACAAGGGGGGGTCCTCCTAACATCTAGCGGAATAGTCCATAATGGATGTGACGGTCGTTATAACCAATAAGTAAGGAAAGATATGTCTAGTATCCCGTGGAATAGTCCACAAGGATGGGACAACAATAAGAACCATTACAACACATTCTCAACAAGATAAGCACTAAAATAACCAAAATAGTTCAACTATCTTAGTACATGTGAAAGCAAACATGAAATACAAATGTCCACATAATAGTCTTACAAACATTCATAAGTAATGCACGAAGAACATGTTGGCCTTGAAAGGCTTGTGTTATTAAGAAAAAGTTCCAAGAGACATGTTTACATTGTACATCACTTGCCCTAATAGTGGGACATTGGAGCCACTCCTTGCTCCTCAAATAACTAGCCGATCTCTCTAATGCCTTGCAGGAGGAGCCAAGGCGAAAAGTGCTTTGCTCATATAATGAGGGGCTATATATAACCAAGGGGTGATGCTTCCCCTTTGTGACTCTTTCACTACCCTCATGGATGTTCAACTTCCTATGACTTTTCGACTTACATGACTCTCCATATTCATGTGTGTCCTTTGGACTTGCACTTTACAATAAATTTGAATATAATGTACATGGTCCACATTGATGATGTCGCATGTGACAACTCATGACAAGACATGGCATGGCAATGTTGATGTAAAGTTGGTTGGATGTTGTGGCAGTGTCAGGATATTGTTGCTGTTGCGAGTGATGTCTTCTTGAGAATACTCTTGTCTTCCACCTTCTCATTGCTTGGTGACAGGAATCTTCAATGAACTCAAGTCTTCAGTTGTGGTCGCAAGTTGGTGTCCCTTTGCTTGCTCTTGGTAGGTCCACTGGTCTGTTCAACTACAAATGAGTCTTTAGGCGTGCTTCCCTCCTTCTTCTTCATCATCATCTCGCCATGACTTAATAGTGTACCAGTTTCTGCAATTCACTCATGACGAGACGACATCAATCCAAAAACTCCCTACTCCAATATGGTGCATTATTATCCATGGACTGAGCTTAGGACAAGTCATGGGCTCAAAGGCAGGGCTCAGTAACTACGCATTACATAGTTTCAGGTGGCAGGGAGAGAGCTTGGTCACTGAGACTACGCAGAGCGCAACTCAAGCTTGACTGTGGAACTTTTGAGCATAGTCCTCACTAGGGAGAAAAATTACAAAGTGGCCACTGGGAGTGAAGATTGCACAATTTAAGCAAGTAGTGGCTGATGCAGGATGAAGCCATGGGGAGACAAATCTACGTAGTTTCCAGATGCAAGGAGGACTGGCCAGCAGAGAGGCTTGGAGGACAAATTTGTTCAGTTCTTGAGGACAATGAGCTCCGACTAAGGGAAGGTCACTAGATGACACATCTGCGCAGTTCTGGAGGCCAAGGGAGGCAGGATTCTTTGTGCATTGTGGGGTTCCAGTAGGCAAGGGAAAATCTTGAGGACTGAAAGTGTGAAGTGAACAATTCAAGGCACGCTGGGAGGCACAACTACACAATTATGGGGTCAAGGAAGGTTGTTGGACTCAGGAATTGCGCAGAGCAACAACCCTGAAGGATAGTGACTGTGTACTGCACAGTTCCAAGTAGCAAGGTCACATCAATGAGGGATGAGACTACACAATGTGCAGCTTAGACAAGGCCCAATGAAGCTAAGTTGCTCATTCAGGAATATTTTCTTAAAATGGCTAAGTGCGGGAGGGTGATGGACTTGTGATGAACTTGAAATGTGATCACACACTTAACATACTTCGATGACATGACAACACATACCATCGGAACAAAAAACAAAGCATTACCCTCTGAGTGATTGTCTTAGGACAAGAAGCGACACTTATGATAGACTTTAGGATGACCGTGATGACACTTGTGCGACAATGTTCAAGACTTTGTGTATGAGTGCGACAGATGTTTACCTAGTTAGGGAAACTCATATACAAAAAGTCAACCTTCGAAACCACTAGAGAAGGCTTGCAAACATGTCATAACAACCAAACATGCTAAGAGCTGAAAGTGATCTAACAAGAAAAAGGGAGAAAAACACATAGAGAAAACACATGGAATGACTTTCCGTGTTTGCGACCATACATGTCATTGAGGACATAATGATATGAAAATGATAAGTTGGCATTCATACTACATTAAGAGATGTATTTCAACTTTATGAGATGTGCTTTGTTTTTCGTACCTACCCTCCGAAGGGTTGTGAATCAGATGGATTCTTCATGCAATCCTGATCTTCTATCATACCCTGGGTTCCTTGGTCTTCTTATCCGATAATTATCTTTACTCCTCAGCTCCTTGAGTGTCATCAAACATGTCCTCCTTCTTCATCTCCTTCTTAATCATCTTTCCATAGCCTGGTAGAATTATTGTATCTGTAATCCACTTGTGACAAGAAGACATCAATCTGATAAACCCCTAGTCTAAGATGATGCATGATAATCCATTGACTGAGCCGAAACTTGTATTGGGTCAAGGGGGAAGGCTCGGTGACTGGGTTGAATTGAGGGATAAGACTGCACAATGCCCATTGAGGGAAAATTTTATGCAGTGCCCATTGAGGGACAAAATTGCGTAGTTCAAGCAAGCAGTGGTTGTTGTGGGATGAGGCCCTAGAGGACAAATTTGTGCAGTTTTCATAGGTAAGGGGGACTAAGCAGCAGAGAGGCCTAAAGGACAAACCTACATAGTTCTTGAGGGAAGTGATCTTTGACTAAGGGAAGGTCACTGGAGGTAGCCTCTGTGCAATTTTAAATGCCAAGAGATGCTGGGATTTCTGCGCGTTACGCATTTCTCACAGGAAAAGAAAAATATTGAGGGTTGCAGATTCGAACTGTGCAGTTTAGGAAGGTTGGACGAGGCTAGGTTGCTAGGAATCCTCTTGAATTTGGATAAGTGTGGGACCAGTGAAACCAATGTGAATAGTGATAGAACTTGTTTGTGACCACACACTTGGACACTTAGTGATACAACATAGATCATCGAGAACATATGAAAACACACTTCACTTAATGCAACAACCTTTGTGGTAGCTTACGACAAGTGCAGGTCCAATGATAGACTTTCTTAGGATAATGATGACACTTGTGTAATAGTGCTTGAACTTTTGAAATGAGTGTGAGACATGTCTATATGATGGGACAACTCATTTTTACAAACATTGCCCCTTGAAGCAAACCAAAACTTCCATTTGCATGACAAGCGATAATTCCCATGCCTGAATAAGTTGCTATATAAAGATCAAAGCGTGAACGACTCTTGATATCAAAGAAGGGAGCTTGAAATCATCAGCTTACCAATAAGTGACTAAGGAACTACTGATCACAAGATCCACAGTAGGCTCCAAAATTTGAATGTAGGCCAAAAATTTAGAGGGTGTTGTGGGTGTTGTAGGCCCCATCAATGTCGTTTGTAATCATAAAGACAACCTCTTAGTAATAAATATGTGCATACATAGCGAAATGGTTATGGGTGTAATAAGAAAATGAACTTAATACAAGCAACACACATGTGATTATAATATCATGCACTACATGCTTACGCTATTAATGCCTTGAAAGGAGAATGGATGTTGCCTTAAAAACAACCCCCATTTATAACCTACATATCAAATAAGAATATGCTTACAATCAAATTGTGATTGATTTCAAGTGACACACTTCCAAAGTGCCAAATTCATGAGCACATCTTAAGCACCAAAACTAAAGAAGCCTTGAAAAATGAAGATTGAATTATGTATCATATGATAAAAATGCACATCCATTGTGTGCAACCAATATAGTAAAGGATAACAAGGGGTGGTAGGTGTAAGAGACGGGGGGGGGGGGGTTCTATATGGCCCCAAAGGTCAAATATAACTAACTTATTCCTGGAGCCTATACACAATATCTAATAATTAAGCGAAGATGTATGCACTCCTACAATGAATTAACCTTGCCAAGAAATCTTTAGTCCAAGAACTTATTATCGTGGGTGACTCCAACAATATAATTAGACATCTCAACCTCTGTACTGCTCCTTCAAATCTAAAATTAACTTCCATTTATAAGAGAATTGTCCCAAGACTATCCTCTATTTCATAAACTCAAGCTAAGGATATATTAATGGAACTAAACTCGTTGGTAGATCAATTGGCTAACCAAGATTTCTTAAGTGCTCTGTGATTATTGAAGACCAATGGAACCATGCAAGTGCTCCCCATTCCATACCTCAAGTATGAAGATAAGTGGAGGTTGTGTCATTGTGACAACGAGGTTACAAAGCATTACTTGGAGCATGAGATGGGTGCATAAGATAAGGAATTGTTATCACACATTCATAAGATGAAAGTAGGGTATACTTCCCATCTGTGAGCATATTTTATGTTATTGAGCAAGAATAGGATTCAAGTAAACATGGAGGAATCTCAAGCATGGGAGGAAAATAATAGGCGAATGAAAGGGAGTCATAATCATGAAATCACTCATACCTCTTATCTTTACAAATCCCAAATCCAAGGTCGAAGCTTTGATTGAATTGATGTGGGTGATTAAGGTGGTTCAGACTCAGACAAGTCACACATAGAGTCCTTCTAATATCTTGGTGCTAGTCACTCCATTCATGGTAACAAGAGTACCAAAGGAAGCTTGCAAGCCCAAATTTGTAGTCTCGATCAATATATCAAGGAGTAACACCAAACATTGTTTCGAGAAATGGAAGTTAGACATGGAGGATGTTGAAATTCATAACCCATGTCTAATGTAATGAAGGCTAATGTGCCAATCAAGCTCACCTCTCTCATCTAGTGTGTGGACTGGTTCACTGCCCAATTCACGATGATGATGGAGATTTTGACATATATGAGGTATCAACTCTAAAGGAAAAGTGATGCAAGAGATGGGTCGAGGCAACAATTGGAAAATGTATAAACAACTTAGTTGGGAGGAACTCACGCCACTCTAGCTCCAACATCCTTAGTTAGTTTTACATGCTCTCCCCTAATTGAACCACCCAATCTAAACTTAGTAGTTTCCATGGACAATAGTTGTATTGGGTGATTAAAATGGTGTTCAATCTCTGTAAAATTTGATTATGCCAGCTAAGTGTTGTAAAATATTTGATATTTACTATAGAAAGCATACTTATAGACATCCTTGGTTGTACGTGACAAGATTTTGGTCCAGGAGATCATCAAACTTTAGATTTCCTATGGGAAACCCTAGAAAATCCTACAACTTAGGAATTTGGATGTAATTTTGTTGTGTGTTTCACATAGAAAATGCTAATATAATTTTACCTATTGCTATTAAAAGAAAAATACAACATCGTATTACAAACACATATCTATGGAGCCCACTTTACAAGAATACTAGGAGACTAAGATTACTCTAGGCCCAATTCCATCCACATACTCTTGATAATTGATAACCTTAGTATGTTAAGAGAAATTGAAGAGGGACAATTTTTTATTGTCTTTTTGAACAAATGATAGATTTTTTTTCCTTATGAAAAAATATATGCATCAATACGTTGCTTATATATATAAAAGGGCATGTTGCAATGTTGAGATGGATTTTCCATAAGTAAGGCTTACCAAAAATACAAATAGAAGATGTAATAAAGTTCAAAAAATATAGTAGATTTGTATGCGGGGAACACAAATTACTAAATTCATGAAAAAAAAGGGGAAAGTGTAAAGGATATGGAGTGATAACTTGAAAATGCAAAAATTACAAATAAAAGTAGAAAGTTATGTTCTATTGAGGTTGTTTGATAATCACCCTATTATGATGACTGAAATTTCTACCTATATTGAAACACTATTACCAAAATTTATATTTTGTGCTTCAGTGTGATCAATATCTAATTTATCCATTTAAAGAGAAAGGAGAAGAACTTGTAACACAACATAGCATCTATTACATGCCATAATTATAAGTCCTTGGTTTGATTTCTCAAGAGTTTTCTGGTGGAATGGATCAATGTGTGTTGGTCTGAAGGTTGATTCTACTGATGATAGTTGTTCTTGTCTCTATGTCATGTACTTCTTTTCATATCAAGGTCATGTAACGGCCTATTTTGGTTTCCCCACTATGCCTGGGATGAATGATTTTTTATTATCTTGTGTATTCCCACTTGGATGGGAGATGGATGTGTGTATGAGTCTTGATGATAAGAAGGTTACTTGCGATGTATGGAGTCATGTTCTTTCTTGTAGAACATCTTTTTGCAGACAACATTTCAGCACAAAGCATATACAAAGGGGGAGCTCGTTCAGAGTTTTCAGCAGGTACTCAGGGGGAGTATGGTAGTCCGCCCCTTTGCCCTTGATGTCAAAGGGGGAGAGTGATTAGTTGTTGTTGCCGTCAAGTCCAAAGGGGGAGATTGTTGGCATTATGATACATATGTTGTACTTGATGGCAACCCACTCATCTCAGATGATAAATTATAGTGCAACAAAGTTATTTTTTGGTTCTGCAAGTGCACAGATCAAAAGATGCGGTCACCGGCAGGTTGCACAGGAGAACCATTGAAAAAGTGTGGATATGTTCGCAGGTCTACCGCACAAAAAATGCAAACCTAAAATGCACGGACTTTCATGCAGAGAAAAACGTGCATCTTATGTTTGGTCCATGGTATTTAGTCCGACGATTTTGATCCTATGGTTTTGGTCCGTGGTTTTGGCATCTAAAATATTGAACCCAGGTTTTGGATCCCTAGTATTGTTTCTCAATGGTTCTAATCCATGGTTTGAGTAAGGTCTTGACTATAAAAGGGAAAGGAGATCAGTTGGAAAAATACAAGTGTTGAAAATCTTAAGAAGAGCAAGATCTAAATTTCTGATAATCGATTGGACATAGTTGAATCTGAATCAAGGAGAAACCGGAGCATTATAGGTCAGATCTACTGAAGAGTTGGGATCCCTTTGATGCATGAACGGATCTGTGATTTGGACAGTCTGGGGTATGTTTGAGAACTGATAAACTGTTTAAATCCGGAGGTGCGCAGGAGCGGCAATGGTGCAATGCGGGGGTACGCAGCACCAGAGAAGAAGCAGGTGCGAAGGTGCGCAGAACCAGAGAAGAAGCAGGTGTGGAGGTGTGGAGTTGAATAGACGAAGCAGGTGCGGAGGTGCGCTGAATAGTAGACAGTGCAGGTGCGGAGGTGCGCTGAATAGTAGACAGTGCAGGTGCGGAGTTGCGCAGACTCGTCATGATAGAAGTGCGGATATCCGCAGGTTTCCTTCGGTGAAGTTGTAGACCTTTCTTGAAATATATTTTAGTTGTCTTTTATCTGTTTCTGCAGAGATATGGGTTTAAATTGGTGTTTGGTTACTGGTGTTGTTTTCTGGTTACTGCATTCTGAGAAGTTATTTGTTTAAAGGAGATTGGGTGATGCACATGTACTTGATGTTTTGGATCCAATTTGAAAATTTATGAAATGTGGTCCCTGGAAGAAAAGAGAAGGTTGTAGCCTTCTGTAGGTCAGCACCTACATACTAGTATTTCGGCTAGTACAAGAGCTAAGGGGGTTGTAGCTCCCTTCCAGAAGAAGCTGGAAAATGAGAGAGGGTTGTATCTCTCTGCAGATTGTAGCCTGCGTACTGGTAAAAGACTGCACAGTATAAAATCATTCTAAGAAGAAGTTTCTAATTGAAAGAAGATAGAGACATATTGCAGCAGGTGGTTTTCACCCACATTGGGTTTCCACCTTACATCTTTTGTTCCTTGGTGTGACTGTCTATTTTGTGTTCCTGCTCATTATTCTATGGTTCTCACATACAGATTAATGACAAACATCTGAAGAATAAATTAAATTATAAGTTCGGAAGGTATATGCAAGTTTCAATTGTCATTTGTATAAATTGATAAGAATTTGATAATACTGATTCAAGCCCCCCTCTCAGTATTATTTCCAACAATTGGTATCAGAGCAGGTCCTTCAGAGGAAGCTTGATCGCTTGAAGGAAGATCTATCATCATGAGCAACTACGAGAGAGAAGCATTGATAAGGCCACCAATTTTTGATGGGACCAACTTCGTCTATTAGAAGGTAAGAGTCACAGCCTATATTCAATCTGTTGGTACAGAAGTCTGGGATATCATAGATACAGGGTACACATTTCCATCAGCAACTCCAACAGATCCGGCTGAGAAGAAGAAATATGAAACCAATGCAAAAGCATTAAGATGTCTATCTCAATCAAAATTCATCAAGGTTATGCAGTGTAAATCCGCTAAGGAAATATGGGACAAGATCATTCTGAGCTATGAAGGAGATGATAGGTAAAATGAGCAAAACTTCAAACCCTTAGAATTCAGTATGAGAATCTCAGAATGTACAATGATGAAAGTGTGGCTAACTATTTCCTACGTATAGATGAGATTGCTAATTGTATGAAAAACTTGGCTGAAGAAATAAAAGACGCTGTTGTGGTTGAAAAGGTTCTAAGATCTTTGTCTCCTAAGTTTGAATCAAAGTTTCTGCTATAGAAGAAAAGGAGAATCTACAGAAAATTACCATGTCGCAGCTACACGGAATTCGAACTGCTTACGAAATGAGGAAAGGAGGACCATTAGACAGAAGAGGAGCCACGTTCAAGGCTTCAGGCTGAGATTATTATGAGTCAAGGCATATGTCAGAAGAAGAGGAAGAATCAAATTTTGTTAAGAACCTTCAACGGGGTGTTGGAAGATTCAGAGGTAAGTTACCCTTCAAATGCTTTGCTTATGGAAGAGTCGGTCACTATGTTGCCAAATTTCCTCATAAGGATAAGCTTGACAAAGGTAAGGAACCTGTTAGATGGAACAAGAAATAGAATGTAAATAAGAAAAGCTATTACACTCATGAAGACAGTGATGGACTTTCAAATAGTGATGAAGATGAACAAGGTAATAAGTATAGACTTTTAATGGCTTTTGAAGATGATGATTTCTTGGATGCTATAGATGAAGAAGGTCTCTATGAAGAGATTTCTAATCTCAAAATTTGCTTAGAAGAAAAGAATATGATCGTAGATACTTTGCAATTCCAACTTACTGAAAAGGAAAAACATCATAAAAAGTTAGAATGTGAAATTGTGGGACTCAGAAAAGAGATTGAGAAAACAAAAGCTCTTAATCTTAGATTTACTAAAGGATCTGAAACTTTATATGAGATTATCAAAGTGTAGCGCTCACCACTAATCAAGACAGGTCTGGGATATAATGAAGAATCAACTCAAGTGCAGAAGCCATCCACCTCCAAAAGTTATCTTGATGCAACAAGGAGAAGTGAAAAGGTTGACACTCAACTGCAAAGGCACAATGTTGCCCACCAGGTAAATCAGGGATAATTTACCTCAAGAATGAACAAAGACTACCAGGTAAATCGAGGGCAATCTACTTTAAGGATGAACATAAGCTACAACCAGCCACAGGTAAAACCTTCTCAATTTGCCTCAGGAATGGATGTCAATAGAGACTACAATCATCTGACTGGTAGATATGATAATCACAGGAGTTTATTCAATGGCCAATGTTTCTCATGTCGCAAAGCAGCTCAATGTGTTGCCTATAAGACAATCATGACTAGAGAAGCTCAAAAACGAAGAAGCATGACTGGAATCACAAAAAGGACCTATAATAACTTTTCTGCCCTTGAAAATGAAATTGAATGTTCTATTTGTAACAACTTCGGTCATGAAGATTCTGAATGCAGGAGCAGGTTTCGGCAAACAACTTAGAAGGAACAAGCCTCAAGTGCCAAAACATGGAAAATGAAAGAACTGCAACCAGAAAGATGTGGTATAGCCTTATATGCGAAAGGGCAGGAAAATCAATGGTACATCGAGAGTGGATGTTCAAAACATATGACGGGTGATAAGGAAAAACTTCAGTCATATAGTGCCTTAGAAAAGGAGAAGAAGGTCTCATTTGGAAATGACACTCCTGCGCTCATAAAAGGTAAAGGTTCTGTTCTGTTGAAAGAAAAGGTCAAAGCTGGAAATGTTATGTATGTTGATGGCTTAAAGCATAATCTATTGAGTGTCAGTTAGATGTGCGATCAAGGAACTGAGGTAATATTTCGATCAAATGGATGTAGTGTTCGTGATCTTGATACAGGAGAAACAATGGTCAAAGGCATAAGAACTCCAAATAATTTATGCATATTCAAAGAAGGACATCATCAATGCTATCTAAGCAAGAATGATGAACATTGGCTATGACACCGGAGATTGGGGCACCTAAGCTTCTCACAAATAAGGAAAGCATGCAAATACCAGGCAGTTCGTGGTCTTCCAGACATCAGAATTCCAGACAATACAATATGCAAGTCATGTTAGTTTGGTAAGCAAACCAGAACTAACTTCCCTGAGAAGGAAGGATCAGCTAGCAGGCCACTTGAGCTTGTCCATACTGATGTATGTGGTCGGTCTAAGAAAAGGTCACCTCGGGGAGAAGAATACTTTATATTATTCATTGACGACTATTCAAGGATGGTCTAGATAGGACTTATGAAGCACAAAGATGAAGCCTTCAAAAAATTCAAATCCTTCAAAGCGTTGGTTGAAAACGAATCAAATCACAAAATTAAATGCCTCAGATCTGATAGAGGTGGGGAGTTTACCTCAAATTAATTTTTCGATTTTTGTGAAGAACATGGAATAAGAAGAGAATTCTCTACAGCTAGGACTCCTCAGCAAAATGGAGTAGAGGAAAGGATGAACAGAATGGTTCAACAAATGGCTCGTGCTATGCTTGATGAGTCTGGAACTCCTGCAACTTTTTGGGGTGAAGCCGCATTTGCTGCAGTTGTTATTCTCAACAAAACAAATGTTCGGGTGAACAACACTCAAACCCCTCATGAGCTTTGGTATGGTGAGACTCCTTCAGTAAAATATTTCAAAATTTTTGCGAGTAAATGCTACATCAAAAATACTGATGAAAATATTGGCAAGTTTGAACCTAGAGCAGATGAAGGCATTCTTCTCGGTTACTCTCCCCACAACAAAGCATACAAGTGTTACAATAAAAGGCTTGG
>APFE030294959.1:0-40428 GCA_000404065.3 Pinus taeda | reverse complement strand
TTTGGAGTTAAAACAAACTTAAATCTTAAGACCCTTAATCCATAATATTGGAGTTCAAAACCAATGGGTATTTCAGTGATGTGGATTCATTTCCATATGATATGTTTGGCTAAAAGAATACACACAATATTGATGGTTGCTATATGGTTAAAATTCAAATCCATGGCTGCTATATGGTTAAAATTCAAATCCATGGCTGGTAAATAAAAGCAATGGATTATTGTCTTAGATATGAAATGTTACAAATAGGATTCTAATGAATAGGGTTAGGTTTCATATGTGAATAATTTTTTTTGAGAATATGTGTCATATTTTAGGGGTTAGGTATAAGATTTTTTATTTTAGTTTTTTCATCTAAATTCAGAGTTGTAAATTAAATATAAAATATATTATTTTTATATTTATAGTTGTGGGTTTATAAAAGTTTAGAATTGTATACAAATAATATAATATAAACATTATATATGGAATAATTTATATAGATATAGTTTTAAGATTAAGATTAATAATAATATGTATCAAGTTATAATTTAGGTTGAAGCTAAGTGTAATTTAATGGTCTTTCATGATGTGTTAATGATAATGTAAACATGGAAAAATAGAAATATGTTAATTTGGAGGGGTAATTCAAAGTCCTTTTACAATAAATTTAAATATGATATAAAAAGATAAAATGTTAAAAAATATATATCTTTTAAAATATATAATCTTTATTTAAATTTGCGCATACTATGCAAAATTGGGTGTAATGCTATTTTTTAATGCAAAATATGATATAATATTGTGCAAGTGTTGAGTACTCATTGAATTTCAATAAACAAACACAACAACAACAAACAACACATTTATTCTTTTTTCAAAGCTATTATTCAATTTATAATATTATTTTATTTTTATTTTAAATTACGAAAGTCACTATATCGTTGCAATTATATGACCTTATCTTCTTGCAAGGTATGAAGGCCTTAACATAATCAAACGATTTTTTTTATGTTTAGATTGTTAATGCCATAGTCTATATGTTCTATGCTTTGGAGGATGTTTGGCATATTTTTCAGTCTCTAGAATTCAATGGGGATTTTATTAAATAAGTTTTTTTACATCATTGCATGTAGTTCCTCAAAATTCTTCTAGCTTCACTCCTACCGAATTTGTTTCCCGGAAGGAAGCAACCAAAACATATAGCAAGCTATCAATATAAATTAAGTAAGCACAACCAACATGACCAATGAAACCAAAAAACACCTAAAATCATAAGACAACCCATAACCATTAGGGATCATAAGAGTTGACCATAGTTGGGTTCTATCGTCCGATACCAAGTGATGAAGGAGGTCTGAAATCACAATGTGCATTTTTTTCCAAGTGTGCAAGCCTCCCTTCCAAACATTCTGGATTCTCATATATTCTCCTTTGACCCCTCTGCAAGGTGGCCAAACGGTCCTACATTTTCCATTAATTACAATGCAAGTCGTTCATAAATCCAATGATCGCATTTATGTCAACATGACAGTCCCTGTTGAGTTTCTCTAAGAGGAGTGTCATATTTCTGAGTTGGTTGCCAAAGACGTCCAGAGGGAGGGGAAAAGTTATATAGTGTCAAGTGACTGTGCAAGATTGGGGTCCATTGCTTTCCGCAGACCACAATCCCCCATAATATACTCAATGTGTTGTCCCCTTGGACCAATACCCCTTCACCCTCTTCCTCACAAGTGGTGCATGGTCCACGTGACTAAGAATAGGAAAATCTTGTACCCCTAACTATTCCTTGTTGACGTGCAACACATCACAACCAGAAACCCACTCGAGTCATGGTGCCACCAAATCGTAGCGGACCCACAATACCATCTCACTACATTGTCCCCATTTCATCCTCCCAGACCAACCAGTAGTTTGGTCGTCCACCAACAAAACACTCCCCATATTACGACAAGAAAACCCCAACCACTTGGCCATGTTCGTAGTCACAACCAAATAATGAGCGTCATGTAACAGCTTAGGCAACCAACCAACATATTAGAGATCTCATGAACCTCTTGTTTGACCATCCTAGCATATGCAACCATACAATAAAAATTCTAAATCTCCAACCAAGGCCTTGGAGTCACCCCATAACATAAAAAAACACCAAGCACGGCCAACAAAGACGGGGGTTGAGCTCAAACCTTTCCAACCCAACCCTTCATAGGACCACCAAACAACCCCAATGTTACTAACCAAACTGTTGTTATCCAGTGTAAAATCCAAACTCTCAAGAAAATACATAGAACAAAGCCAAACTTCCCTAGAAAGGACATGTGCACCACAAAATAAAAAAAAATTATAGAAAATAACCACTCAAAAAAATAGGAAAACCTTACTGATATCCTGGACACAAGTATGCATTCCAATTCCCTAAGTGATCCACCATGCATGGACTCCACGGTGTTGGAATCCCCTCTGGCCTACGAGAAGTTCTCTGACTAAAGCCTCTTATCCCCAGATCCCAAATTCGCTTCCTTTAAGCCTCCTTACTGAATTCAACAACTCATCGACCTTCCACTTCATCTTTCCAATCCTCTACATCAAGTTTTCATACCCAGGTTAGCTCGTGAATAATACCAACCAACATAGGCATAATAGGACCTACACCCACCTCTCTATCTTCCATACTAGACTATGAATAATCATCCTTGCAAGAAAAACACCACCTCTCATATCCCATCGGCTCAACTCCTTAAATTCTCTCCCTATGCGTGCTCGCATGGCACTGGAACGCCACACTTCAAGTCAACTTTTCAACTAGACTAGTGGGGTAGCGACCCCCCCACGGGTCCCAACGTTGCTCCGAGCTGCCACCCCCATCAGGGATTCAAGACAAAATTATATTAAAAATAATAAAATATATTAAAATTTTAAATTATATATTTGGATTTTGCATAGTCAACTCTATATGTGTGTGTAGATTCATTATCGATAAATTTGTATAGCCTAGACCAAAAAAAAAAAACCAAAAAATAGAGATATGGATAGGTTAACTTTATAAAATGAAGGTTTTGATTTACTTGTATCCCAAACCACCACATTGGTCATTCCAAACCTAAATCTAAGGTAATCAAATTAGCAAACATGTATTTTCAATTTATCACTTCAACCAAAAAGGAAATTGAATGAAAGGAATATGTACGTGCTCTATGGCACACAGACATTGTAGAGCACATGCATGTCCTTAGAACGCACACATGTCTTTATAACCAATCATTGGCGGGTAGGTCTAAAAAAATGTTCCATAGGAAGTTTGTTGATCCAAGGGATCAATTTAGTGCTCAAAATTCAAGGTGTGTGACAGAGCTCGAAACCTGAACGACTGGATAGATATCGACGATCTAAATCCAACAAAACTCATTTCACTCAAAACCGATATCGTATGCTCCCAATATCGTGTTCTGATTGAATTGGAAAACAACTAAATTGTTTGGAATTTGGGTTGTAGGTACACCCAGTCAGCAGTCCGTACACTAATTGGGAATTTTAATGGGCTTGATTGTTTATTTATTTGGGGCAGTCATTGGATGGAAAGTGTCATCATCTTATTGCCTCATGTATGGGGGTTTTTATTGGTTCATTGGTTATTGTGATGGACCAAAGAGGGAGAGCCACATGGGCCAATCAGTGGCTGCCACATGGCCTCCACTCATTTGTGTAAAATTTTGGTATGAGTCCAAACCTCCTCCACAAGATGTGAAACCATTACCAACAGCCTTTCAGCAAATCCCTCCACCATCCCGCCTATCTTGTTCCTTATTAACCTATGGTCACGAACTGCTATATAAAGTTTCCATAGTGCAATTGGGGGAGAGGGACGGGCTAACCTAGCCCCTGGCCACCCCAACGCCCATGACACCGCAAGCGGAGGGGCCAAGGTATTAGGCCTTAGCTCGACCCATGTCCACTGCACCCAAGGCATATCATCGTCAAAGCCAACGCTCAATTTTGAAAGCGTAAGAAAAAGGGCCAGGCCCGAGGTCGCATGACCCTATACATGACCATGGGCACGAAAATGAGGAAGGGTGTTACACAGAATTTTGTCACTGTCCCTGTACTCACTGTTCCTTGATCCTAGAGGACTTCTACAATGAACCTCACATGCTTTGCCTTCATGGATAAACTCCCATTATGTCCCTCTTCATGAGCAGATCATTTCCCTTTTGCACCATTTCCCTTGAAACTTCTATTTTTCCCAATTTACAAGACCGACGCTAATTACCTTTGTATCCCCTGCACCGATGTGCAAATATTAGCATTGTTCCCCGCATCGATCGGTGCGACTGAGCTTTGTTCCAGTCGCGCCAGTCCTATTATGGAAAGATTTTAAATTAGAGTTGAAGCTTCCATCTCTAGAAGCTCCGTAATGGAAGTCTAGTAAATGGTTTGACTGGATGGGGTCGAGGATGATAGTTTGGGCTCCTTTCCCTTATAATGATAGAACTACCTCAAGGGATAAGTCCTTCTCCCATGAGAAGAGGATCCATCTGCCATCCATATTTCCTATATAAACCTCCTTTCTTCCCAAGCACAAGCTAGTCATAGTTTCAGAGTTAGAGTCTTGGCTGAGTGTGAATACACTATTTTAGACATGCAAGCTATTACTAGTTGTAGCCATCTAGTTGTGTGAGGAAGAAGTGTGTTTGGTTTGGAGTGAAGCCTAAAGGGAAGAGCCTTTAAACTATTGTTTTTTAAAGCCATCATGAAGTGCTAGCAGAAGCATGTGGGAACCTAGTCTTATCATAGGAAGACTGCGACGTCAAGATGAATGGTTGTAATCTCTCTTTGAATATTAATATATGTAACTATTGATTGATTTCCTACATGTTTTGTAATATTACATATTCATGTCTTAATGCTTCTTGACTCATTAAGTAGGTTGAATTGCAATTTGTCTATTATTCTTCTTGTGTGTTATTGTTTTTTACCTATTTTAGGAGAATTGAAGAAGGAAGCGAGAGATTTCTGGAGTGAGAAAGAAAGGACACCATCAAGTAGGATAAGCGACCAAGAGGTAGGCCCTCTTGATTGATTCTAACCTAATGAAATCTTCCATAGGATGTATATGTTGTGGCTAGACCGATTATCGGGCTAGAGGAATTTGTTCATGTCCGCACTTATAATTTTACTTCACCACAAATTGGTGACTTCGATGGGGAGATCCCATCCTTTTGTTTGTTTTGGGTTTCATGATTTCGTGAGAACTTTGCTAGTTTTGCATTTTCCCTTTTGTTATGTTGCTTTTCTCCTGCTTACTAGCCTAAGTCTAAAATCCATAGTAGTAGATTTGGTCCCTGTTTTGAATTTTTTTAATTTTTCCTTAGTTCCCTTGAACACTGCGTTTAATCGGCTGAAAATCACACTGACCAGTGTGAATTGCGGAGGAACAATCATGTTGACCCACCTCTGCCGCTTATTTTCAGTTACGCAGTCGTGTCGATCCCTGTAAGTGAAGATTAGGGCTAGGCCCAAATCTTGGCCAGTGTGTTCTGCTCTTGTGTTTTTGACCCTGTGAGCCTTTCGACTATTTTCTCTCTGATTGGAAAGCTACTTTTCATTTGGTTTTGCTTGCTTGTAGGCTTGTCATCTTATTGTTTGATTGATCAAGCCATTGAGTGGCCAGCAACACTAGGACATCTAGTTAGTCATCCATTCATTAGCTTGTGGACTCATTGGGTCTGGATGTAGGTGTGTTTGTTCCTTGCATTTGTTTTTTGGTCCTCTCTATGATTTTGACCTCTTTTGCACAAGTTTTTGAAAAAGTTTCGTTTGCTAAGTTGAACGTCTTTTATGGCATAGATTACACTATCGGTCTTGTGCTTGACAAAATCGGTGTTTCATTGATCTGAATGAACTTCTCTTTTCATGTTTTCATATGGTTGAAGAGCTCATAGTCTTGGAAACTCTTTCATTGAAGGATTGTATGCGAAAAGTTTGTTTCTTTGTTTCATGAGAAAGTGTGAAATTCTATCTTGTTGCATTAGCATTTGAAAAAGGAAGAGAAATTTTTTCATTTCAAAGGACTAATAGACAAGTGCTTGACAAGAAATAGGAATTGGAATGCATTTTTCGTTACTTTATTATTTGAAAAGTAAAATAGTGAAAAATCATTTCGTTTTCAATTGCTTGATTTTTTGCATTTTGATTGAGCAGTTTCTACTCTCTCTAGTGTAAGCATTTCATCGAATTGAAAGGGTCTTCTCCCATTTAGTTGCATTTTTAGGTTTTTCGAGTAGCATCGCTAAGACCTGAAAACTAAAACTTAACTCAAGATCAACTCTAAAATGAATTTAATTAATCTAACGTGCATTTGACATTAACGATCACATCTAGAAGGTCTAGGCTAGAGACATGTTCCGGCATCTGTAAACCTAGCAGTTGTCGTTAGCTTCGACATTAGACAACACTATCATGGATTTGTGCTCCCCATACCATCGCGTATATAATGAGAGACCCCACTAGGCTGTAATCCTTTTATCCCTAGGAAGTCGATTCGACCTCCTTGCGAACGTGATACACCAAACACATCATTCAGGGAGATTGCCTGCTTGTACTTCTTGGTTTGCCAAGAGGTATTCTGCAGTTCACAGTTGCCTGGTAATCCTGTTTACCTAGATCATCTAGAGTAGTCATTTGATATTTTTGACTCATTATGTTGGCATTATGATACAGGTGTTGTCCTTGATGGCAACTCACTCAGAGGTCTGATACAGGTGGTGTCCTTGGTGGCAACTCAATCAGATGACAGATCATAGTACAACAGGTCAAGAGAGAGGTATACGCAGGTTAACCTTGATGAAAGTGTGTATACATGCGGATGAGCAAAACAGAAGACGTGTATATGTACATACATAGGTTCACAGAAGGAAAGGCGCGTACATGTCGGAAAACTAAGTTTTGGTCTGTGATATTTGGTCCATGGTATTTGGTCCAAAGTGTTGACCCCAGGTATTGGGTCCAAGGTATTGGTTCTACATGTTTTTGGACCATGGTATTGAGAGAGGCCTAAACCTATATAAGGAGAAGATCATTAGACCAAAGGGGTGAAAGGGTAAGTGATGAATGTCTGATGAAGTGTGAGATCTAGTATGTTGGTTATGGGTTTGTGACGCTTGGCTCGATCTGAATCAAGGAGGATCTTATGCGGTTGATAAAGCTTGATGGGATGGGATCTTGAAGACTGAAATGTATTATCATTATATGGTATGATCATGAGTAGATCTGAGTACTGACGCATGTTTTATCCTTTATATCTTATTGTCTGGGTATATCTAAAGTTGGAAATAGCAGCGAAGGTATAAGTAATTATCTTTAGATCTGTACGCGGGTTCTCTCTGGTGAAAGAGCGTATACACGCTGGTTTGACACAGTCAAGTAGCGTATACATTATGAGATTTGATATTTCAGCTTGTTGTTGGTTCTAGTGGTTGTTGCAGAGTTTTGGGCTCTGGTCCGTGTTTTGGTAACCATATTTTAATGACAGGGTTTCAGTGATTCAGTATTGGTGATTCAGAGATTGATGATGCAGGTATAAGTTGATGATTGTATTGCAGTAGTGATTGTTTTGTATTTATGGATTCAGTATGATAATTTATCAAAAGTGGTCCCTGAAGAAAAGAGAAGGTTGTAGCCTTCTGTAGCTAGAAGCCTATGTACTAGTATAAGACTGCACCAGTATAGAACCATTGTAAAAGGAAGTTTATTATTAAAGGAAGATAGATACAAATTGCAACAGGTGGTTTTCACCCACATTGGGTTTCCACCTTATATCATGGTGTTCATGTGTGCTTCTTATGTGTGATGATTTGTTCTGTTTTACTGCATCTATTTACTATCTACATGGCCAATAATGCTTTGATGTACTCATTAAAGATCAACTAACTGAATCATAAGTTTACTGGATATATGTTAGTTGCATTAAACACAATTGCATATACACGCGGGTTGCCATAACTGAAATAGCGTATATGAATCAGAGTATGAAAATGAAAAAGTGTTTGATTTGATAATACTGATTCACCCCCCCCCCTCTCAGTATTATTTCCAACACATTAAACTTAAAAGATCATCTGAGCACTTGTTCTTTCGAGATCGTTTCTAATCGAAAGCGATAGAGTCATCTTTTGTTTCTTTCTCGACTCTTAAAAAATGAAAGAACATCAGTCTTTTGTGCATCTTAATAATTGATTGTCCGCGATCCAAAACATCCTGTTAGATTTTTTACCAAATCGTGAGTTCCCTTAAAAGGAAATTTTAAAGCCTTGAAGTTATTTGTTTTATCTACTAAGACAAGGTCATCGTGGCTGAGCCATCTGGTTCACCGAATTCCTCTTCCTCTCCTCCGTCTGAAAGATTGTCCGAGGATCTGCTTCCTGAGTTATCAGAGCCATTTGAGGACCAAAATGTTGAACTCGCAATTGTTTTGAGTGTTCAACCATTATCATCTCGTCCTCCACCTACTTTCGATTCAGGTTCATCTACTGATCTTGACATGGAATCTTCAGATAATCCCGTTCGAACTCCAGGGAATTCGCCGACCACTGACAATCAGCTTGGACTAGTTATCTATCCTTTGAACCCTATGTTTGATGCTGTTGAGATATCACCACAATGCTCTTACAGTCCGTACGATCAACCGGGTGTTCCTTTGGAACTATCCCCCAATATATGCTCGGCTATTTGTCGTCGTTTTTTTTCACACATGGAACCCGAAGGCGATGCTCTAGTCACCTCTCTAGATGAGTCCGAAGTCTCGAATCCACACACTGTTGAGGGGGAAGAATTGTAGTTACAGTTCCCTCCCGACGGTTTCCCTTATTCAGAAGGTATTCTCACCAGCTTGTCACCCGGCTATGTGTCTTTAGGGCACTTAGTTTCAGGCACACCTAGTGCCTCATCACTCTACCATAACCCTATTTGGGCGTTGGGTGTCAGGCCCACATTAGGTCCATTCGTTATGAACACACCCTCCCAACCAGTTATTACTTCAGTCCCGGTGCAACCCACCGTCCCGAATAATCTTGTATCATCAATCCTAGTTACGCATCAGTCACAACCGGTGGTTTCAAAGATTGTTTTCGTCAGTTCCTCTGTCCCATTAGTCAGTGGTCAGATTGTGCCACCACCTGGTGGGAAGAATCTGAACGTTTCCATGGTGTTAGGTGCCACTACTGTGAGCGGTTCACAGGCTCACACGCTTGGTATAAACCAACCCTCTTTTGGTATTGTCTATAACCCTGCTAACCCTAATGGATCAAGCAATGTCCAGTACCAACAAGTTTAGAATATTGGTGGTCCTTCTGGATCAAGCAATGTGATCCAAATGGATCCGAGAATGCTCTCTAAGTCTTTTAAAAACATCAAAGTATTTGCAAGAGGAACACCCTTAGCATGGCAGAGAAACACTATCGGGAGGCCCAAAACCCGTGAAAACAGAGAAAATGGAGCTATTGGAGGTGGAACAGCAAAAGACACAGTAGTCGTTGGATCTGGCCGATCAACGGTCCAGATCTGATTGGTGGATCACTATCGGCGGTGGCTATTGGCACTTATCGGCGGAGCCCACTTAAGAATTGTGATGGCAAAAAATGATATTGGCGCTTAACACATATATATGGCAACGACGATTGCCGAGTTAATATGGACCATCGATCAAGCATGCAGATCGACGACCTATATTACATCGCAGGATCACTATCGAAGTATTACTAGAGCGCTTATAATAGCCCAGGGGTATTGCGATGAGCAATTGCAATATCACAATCGGAGCAACCCGATGGGAAATTAGGTGATAACGTATATATTTTTTGAAGTTCGGTATGTGGGATTTTACAGTGTTTTTATATGTTTTCGGAATCATATTTAAGGACTTTTGAAGTCTGATATATCAAGTTTTGGCAAATTTTCTCCGTTTAAAATGCATTTTCCCTTTGTTTAATAAGGTGCGACTATTTCAAGAGTTTCAGAGGCCCAAGGCACTTTGGCATTACAGAATGGGTGGCCACCTCCTCCCCATGCATTAGGCAATGATTGTATAATGTTAGCAAAGGGATTCAAAGCATGCAGAGGTCGGGGAGACTGAGAGCCGAGGATATGAAATGAATAGGTAGCGCGGTTGGCTTTAAAAGCCATAGACATAGAGCATAATGGAGGGAGCAGTATTTCAGGTAAATGCCAAGACAAAGTTTAGGATAGAGACAGATAGCCTTGAGGGAGTCTATGTACTTATAGAGAACTTTAGAGGTTCAAGTAAGCTCTTGTTATTGTAATCTGTTGTGTGTGAGGCTCAAATTGAGCTCACTGCTGTAAACAGAACTCTACTTGAAGACATAATATAGAGGCCACCACTGAAGGCTGGACCGGGAGATGTAGCCCAGGAGTATTAGGTGAACTCCTTATTAAATTTTGTTGTGTCATGTGTTATCTATTATGTTTTATTTACTACCTCATTTTATGTGAATTTCACAATCTTATCGATCCATTGCATGAAATGACATGGACTAATCCATGCACATAAGTCTGTAATACCTTATTGTTGTCTTAGATCTTATTATCAGATCAAGTGGTATCAGAGCTTTAGGTTGCTAAGGTTAGACAAGCTTGTGCTGGACTATTTGTGAATGATAACTAGGTCAAAGCTTAAATTAGGAAAAGGAGAATTGGTTGAAACTAACCTAGAAATTGTTAGAGTCTATCCTAGGAGGAAAATGGCAGAAGAAAACCCCTTGGAATCGGACTCTCAGTTCATGGACAGTTTCATGACCATGAGAGCCATGGTAGAAGAAATGTATAGAGAATTTAAGAAAGGTCGAAGCGAAGATTCTTCAACTTCCAAACAAGACAAAGGAACAAAAGAATGTCTTCTAGATGGCCATTCTGAAGGCAAAGGAAAAGGGAAGGAGGCTCCTCTATCCACACCTCCTAATAGCCCTGAAAATAAAAAGAAGAAAACATCTTTGATTAAATTAGATGTTAAATTTGATTTGCCTGTTTATGATGGAGAGTTAAATGCAGAGAAGCTAGATAACTGGATCATACATATTAATGTGTATTGCAGGGTGTAGAATATTGATTCAGACAGGAGTAAAATTCAGCTGGCCAGCCTATGCCTTGGAGGAACTTCCTTGGTATGGTGGGAAGGTAGGACACAAGCTGACTTGAAGAAGCATGGTAAAAAAAATTCTGTCTCAAGTGAATTTTTTTTTCCAATTAAAAAACAATTCTATCCACTGGCTTATATGCAGCAAGCTATGATGAGTTGGCAAACTCTTCGCCAATTAAAAGGGAAAAGTGTACAAAGCTACACCCAAGAATTTAGAAAAATAGCTTTGATTCTAGGCATTTCTTTAGACTCACCTGGAACTTTACTGGAGTATATAGGTGGTCTACACAGCTATTTAAGACACACCGTTCTCATGTTTATCCCTATTAGCATAGATGAGGTATCTGTCCAGGCTACCCATCTAGAGGCTAGAGGCAAGAATGTGAACCCAAAGATTGGGGGATCATCAACCCACTACAAGCAAGAACAAGGAAAAGTGGATGCAGAAATGGAAAGAGAGGAAGGAAAATTCTGTACAGAAGGCCAAATCTTCATGCACTCACTACAAGAAGGATGGACATGATGATGAACATTGTTGGTCTTTGCATCCAAAGTTGAAACCCAAGAAGTTCGATGGTAAGAAGAAGAAGACTGTTGTTGCTATACAGAAAGATTTGGGGTTGGACTCAGGTAATGAAACAACAATTGTAGCCATAGGTATAAAAGGTTATCCGCTTTAGAGAATGCAGAAATCAAGAAGCAGGTATAGGAGCTACTCGAGAAAGGGTTCATAAGACCAAGCACATCGCCATGCGGATCTCCAATAGTGTTGGTGAGAAAGAAGGATGGTTCATGGAGGATGTGCATTGATTACCAAGCACTAAATAAAATAATGATCAAGAATCATTATCCCCTTCCTCGCATTGATGATCTATTGGATCAAATGAAAGAGGTTGTTTTCTTTTCCAAGTTGGACCTACCTAGTGGTTACCATCAAGTCAGAGTAGCAGAGCAAGATGCATGGAAGACTGCTTTAAAAACAAAGCAAGGGTTGTATGAAAGGCTAGTTATGCCTTTTGGCTTAACTAATGCTCCTGCCACTTTCATGAGGGTAATGAATGATGTACTCAGACCTTTTATAGATGAATTTGTAATTTTATATCTTGATGACATTCTTGTATTCAGTAAAACATGGGAAGAACATTTAAATCATGTAAAGCAGACTCTAGATGTTTTGAAAAAATAAAATCTTTATGATAAATTATCAAAGTGTGAATTTGGTAAAACATCTTTGAATTATTTGGGTCATATTGTACGGGGTGGTGAGCTGAAGATAAATCCCTCTAAGGTTGCAGTCATTGTAAATTGGCCTAAACCCAAGTTTGCTACAGAAGTTAGAAGCTTCCTAGGGGCAATACAATATTGGAGAAAGTTTATTGCTAACGTTTCCTTAATTGGAGCTCCCTTACATGCTTTAACAGGATTGAACAAGGTGCTTCAGTGGGGAGGCAAACAACAGAAAGCCTTCGAAACCTTAAAAGAAAAAATTAGTACAACACCAATACTAGCATTTCCAAATCTTCAACAACCATTTGGGATCGAAACAGATGCCAATGATTATGCCATGGGAGCAGTGTTGATGCAACATGGTAAACCCATATGCTACCATTCTGAGACTTTTAATTCTGTAGTAATTAATTATCCTACATATGATAAAGAATTGTATGCATTAGTTTAGAGTGTGAAGGAGTGGAAACATTACTTAATGGGAAAAGAAACAATAATACATAATGATCATCAACCACTTCAGTACTTGCACTCACAAACTAAATTGTAGCAATTAAGACACTATAGGTGGATGGGTTTCCTACAGTAGTTTCATTTAGTCATCAGATATAAAAAGGGCATACACAATAAAGTTGCAGATATGTTGTCTAGACCAATCATAAATTCATCTACTATACTTAAGAATAACTCAGTAATGCATGAAAGCAACATTGGACAATATGCTCAAGATATAGACTTTAAAGATGTATATGCAGTTTTAAGTAATGGAAAAAAGGTAGAAGAATTGGATTACTATGTTAAGGACCGACTCTTGTATCATTTGGGAAAGCTATTCATTCCACAAACAGAGAGAATTAACATAATTAGGGTGGCACACACTTCCCTGATATTAGGTCATTTTGGTGTAAGTAAAACAATTGCACAGTTGCAAAGATACTGCTATTGGCCAAAAATGCATGAAATAGTTTCTAGATATGTAAGAGGGTGTACCATGTGTGCTAAAAGCAAGCCCAACAATAGAAAACTAGGCGTGTACACTCCACTGTCAGTTCCTTCCTGTCCTTGGGAAAGTGTTTCCATGGACTTTGTTGAGGGATTGCAATAATTTAGAAAGGGACATGACTATTTATATGTTATTGTGGACAGGTTCAGCAAAATGTGTATTTTAATACTTTGTAATAAACAGATTATTGTTGAACAAATAGCGAAATTGTTCTTTCAAAATGTCTCAGTGCATTTTGGGTTACCCACTTCCAAGTATCTGATCGAGACTCCTGATTTGTTGGGAAGTTTTAGTCAAGTATGTGGGAATTAATGGACACCGGACTGAAGAAAAGCACAACCTTTCATCCACAGACAGATGGCCAAACAGAGGTAGTCAACAAGACAGTGATCCAATTACTCAGGGGTTATTGCAGCAAGCATCCCAAGCTTTGGGATGAACACTTATGTTATGTGCAACATGCCTACAACCGTGCTAAACATTCTTCTCCACAGAGATCTCCTTTAGAGACCTATTTTGGTTTCATACCAAGGTCTCTCTTGAATTTTATCTTTAAAAAAGACATAGCAGTTTTTGGACAAAGTGATGTGGAGAAAGCAACTAGATTCATTAAACATATCCAATAAATTCACCAGGCAGTGCAGGAATAGTTGGAAAAGAGCCAAGCTAAATACAAGGCAAGGCATGATAAACACCAGGTGGAGTATAACTTCCAACTTGGCGATCAAGTATGGTTGTATATCAACAAGGACATGATGCAAGGTGAAGGAATGAAGATGAAGCCAATAAGGTATGGGCCTTTTAAGGTACTTGACAAAATTGGTGAGAACGATTTCCGCCTTGATCTGCCAGCATACATGCACATCTATTCAGTAGTAAATGCATAAAATTTAAGACTATTTGAACCTTCTCTAATTGAAGATCCTAAAGAGCAAAGTCAATTGTCTTCCATTGATGATCTATGGCCTGAATACCTCAATGAGTTGCAGGAAGATACAGTTCTAGATAGGAAGGTGAGGACTACGTTCAGAGGGGATGTCGAGTACCTAAGAGTAGGACTCAAGGGTTCAAACCCCAGCAATGAAAAATGGGTAGAGATTGGGCAAGTGAGGCAGTTGTATCCTCACTTAAGCGATGCTTGAAAACCAATTGTTGGTGGTCCAAAAGCCTTTTTCAGTGGGAAGGCGTGATCCAAATGGATCCGAGAATGCTCTCTAAGTCTTCATAAACTCTTTAAAAAATTGTGCCAAAGATCAAAATCTTTTAAAAAGATCAAAGTATTCGCAAGAGGAACACCCTTAGCATGGCAAAGAAACACTATCGGGAGGCCCAAAACCCGTCAAAACAAAGAAAATGGAGCTATTGGAGGTGGAACAACAAAAGACAAAGTAGTCGTCAACGATCCAGATCCGATCGGTGGATCGCTATCGGCGGTGGCTATCGGTGCTTATCAGTAGAACCCACTTAAGAATTTCGATGGCAAACAACGATATCGGTGCTTAACAGATATATATGGTGATGTCAATTGGCGGAGTTAATATGGACAGTGGATCAAGCGCACAGATCGACGACCCGTATTACATCGCAGGATCGCTATCGGGGGATTGCAGGAGCACTTATAACTGCCTGGGGGTATTGCGATGACCGATTGTGATATCACAATCGAAGTGACCCGATGAGAAATTAGGTGATAACGTATATATTTTTTTGAAGTCCAATATGTGGGAATTTATGGTGTTTCTATATGTTTTCAGAATCATATTTAGGGACTTTTGAAGTCTGATATATCACGTTTTGGCAAATTTTCTCCGTTTAAAATGCATTTTCCCTTTGTTTAACAGGGCATGGCTGTTTCAAGGGTTTCGGAGGCCCGAGGCACTCTGGCGTTACAGAATGGGTGGCCACCTCCTCTCCATGCGTTAGGCAATGATTGTATAACGCTGGCAGAGGGATTCAAAGCGTGCAGAGGCTAGGGAGACTAAGAGCTAGGGATATGAAATGAACACGCAGTGTGGTTGTCTTTAAAAGCCATAGAAAAAGAGCATAATGGAGGGATCAGTAGTTCAAGCAAATGCCGAGACAGAGTTGAGGATAGAGATAGAGAGCCTTGAGGGAGTCTGTGTACTCATAGAGAACTTGAGAGGTTCAAGTAAGCTCTTGTTATTGTAATCTGTTGTGTGTGAGGCTCAAATTGAGCTCACTGCTGTAAACAGAACTCTACTTGAAGACATAATAGAGAGGCCACCACTGAATGTTGGTCAGGAGATGTAGCCTAGGAGTATTAGGTGAAATCCTTATTAAATTTTGTTATGTCATTTGTTATCTATTATGTTTTGTTTACTGCTTCATTGTTTGTGCATTTCGCAATATTATCGATCCATTGCATAAAATGACATGGACTAATCCACACACATAAGTTTGTAATACCTTATTGTTGTCTTAAATCTCATTATCAGATCAAGTGGTATTAAAGCTTTAGGTTGCTAAGGTTAGACAAGCTTGTGATGGACTGTTTGTGAATGATAACTAGGTCAAAGCTTAAAGAAGTAAAGGAGAATTGGTTGAAACTAACCCAGAAATTGGTAGAGTCTAGCCTAGGGGGAAAATGGCAGAAGAAAACCCCTTGGAATCAGACTCTCAGTTCATGGACAGTTTCATGACCATGAGAGCCATGGTAGAAGAAATGTACAGAGAATTTAAGAAAGGTCGAAGTGAAGATTCTTCAACTTCCAAACAAGACAAAGGAACAGAAGAATCTCTTCTAGAAGGCCATTTTGAAGGCAAAGGAAAAGGGAAAGAGGCTCCTCTATCCACACCTCTTGATAGCCTTCAAAATAAAAAGAAGAAAACATCTTTGATTAAATTAGATGTTAAATTTGATTTGCCTGTTTATGATGGAGAGTTAAATGTAGAGAAGCTAGATAACTGGATCAGACAAATTGATGTGTATTGTAGGGTGTAGAATATTGATTCAGACAGGAGTAAAATTCAGTTGGCCAGCCTACACCTTGGAGGAAATGCCTTGGTATGGTGGGAAGGCAGGACACAAGCTGACTTGAAGAAGAATGGTAAAATTATTTTTGTCTGGAGTGAATTTATTTATGAAATTAAAAAAAAAATCTATCCACTAGCTTATATGTAGCAAGCTATGATGAGTTGGAAAACTCTTCGCCAATTAAAAGGGTAAAGTGTACAAAGCTACTCCCAAGAATTTAGAAAAAGAGCTTTGATTCTAGGCATTTCTTTAGACTCACCTGAAACTTTGCTGGAGTATATAGGTGGTCTACATAGCTATTTAAGGCACACCATTCTCATGTTTAACCCTTCTAGCATAGATGATGTGTCTTTCCAGGCTACCCATCTAGAGGCTAGAGGCAAGAATGTGAACCCAGAGATTGGGGGATCATCAAAACCCACCGCAAGCAAGAACAAGGAAAAGAGGAAGCAGAAATGGAAAGAGTGGAAGGAAAATATTGTACAGAAGGCCAAACCTTCATGCACTCATAGCAAGAAGGATGGACATGATGATGGACATTGCTGGTCTTTGCATCTGGAGCTGAAACCCAAGAAGTTCGATGGCAAGAAGAAGAAGACTTCTGCTGCTATACAAAAAGATTTGGGGTTAGACTCAGGTGATGAAACAGCAATTGCAACCACAGGTATGAAAGGTTATCTGCTTTAGAGAATGAAAAAATCAAGAAGCAGGTACAGGAGCTACTCGAGAAAGGGTTCATAAGATTAAGCACATCACCATTTGGATCTCCAATAGTGTTGGTGAGAAATAAGGATGGTTTGTGGAGGATGTGCATTGATTACTGAGCACTGAATAAAATAATGATCAAGAATTGTTACCCCCTTCCTCGCATTGATGATCTATTGGATTAGCTGAAAGAGGTTGTTTACTTTTCCAAGTTGGACCTACCTAGTGGTTACCATCAAGTCAGAGTAGCAGAGCAAGATGCATGGAAGACTGCTTTCAAAACAAAGCAAGGGCTGTATGAATGTCTAGTTATGCCTTTTGGCTTAAATAATTCTCCGGCCACTTTCATGAGAGTAATGAATGATGTACTCAGGACTTTTATTGATGAATTTTTAATTGTATATCTAGATGACATTCTTGTATTCAATAAAACATGGGAAGAACATTTGAAGCATGTAAAGCAGACTCTAGATGTTTTGAAACAAAGAAAATATTTATGTTAAATTATCAAAGTGTGAATTTGGTAAAACATCTTTGAATTATTTGGGTCATATTGTAGGGGGTGGTGAATTGAAGATAGATCCCTCTAAGGTTGCAATCATTTTAAATTGGCCTAAACCCAAGTCTGCTACAAAAGTTAGAAGCTTCTTAGGGGCAACACAATATTGGAGAAAGTTTATTGCTAACTTTTCCTTAATTGGAGCTCCCTTACATGCTTTGACATGATTGAACAAGGTGTTTCAGTGGGGAGGAAAATAGCAGAAAGCCTTCGACCCCTTGAAAGAAAAAAATAGTACAACACCAGTACTAGCATTGCTAAATCTTCAACAACCATTTGAGACCAAAACAGATGCCAGTGATTATGCCATGGGAGCAATGTTGATGCAACATGGTAAACCCATATGCTACCATTCTAAGACTTTTAATTCTGCAGTAGTTAATTATCCTACATATGATAAAGAATTGTATGCATTAGTTCATAGTGTGAATAAGTGGAAACATTACTTAATGAGCAAAGAAACAATAATACATACTGATCATCAGCCACACCAGTACTTGCACTCACAAACTAAATTGCAGCAATCAAGACACTATAGGTGGATGTGTTTCCTATAGCAGCTTCATTTAGTCATCAGATGTAAAAAGGGCATACACAATAAAGTTGCAGATATGTTGTCTAGACCAATCATAAATGCATCTACTATACTTAAGCATAACTCAGTAATGCATGAAAGCTACATTGAACAATATGCTCAAGATATAGACTTTAAACATGTATATGCAGCTTTAAGTAATGGCAAAAAGGTAGAAGAATTGGATTACTATGTTAAGGACCGACTCTTATATCATTTGGGAAAGCTATGCATTCCATAAACAAAGAAAATTAACATAATTAGGGAGGCACATACTTCCCTGATATCAGGTCATTTTGGTGTAAGTAAAACAGTTGCACAGCTGCAAAGATACTGCTATTTGCCAAAAATGCATGAAACAGTTTCTAGATATGTAAGAGGGTGTACCATGTGTGCTAAAAGTCAAGCCCAACAATAGAAAACTAGGCATGTACACTCCACTGCTAGTTCCTTCCCATCCCTGGGAAAGTGTTTCCATGGAATTTGTTGGGGGATTGTCAAAATTTAGAAAGGGACATGACAATTTATATGTTATTGTGGACGGGTTCAACAAAATGTGTATTTTAATACTTTGTAATAAGCATATTACAACTAAACAAACAATGAAATTGTTCTTTCAGCATGTCTAGGTGCATTTTGGGTTACCCACTTCCATAGTATCTAATCAAGACTTCCGATTTGTTGGGAAGTTTTGGTCAAGTCTGTGGGAGTTAATGGACACCAGACTAAAGAAAAGCACAACCTTTCATCCACAGACAAATGGCCAAATAGAGGTAGTCAACAGGACAATGATCTAGTTACTCATGGGTTATTGCAGCAAGCATCCCAAGCTTTGGGATGAACACTTATGTTATGTGCAACATGCTTACAACCGTGCTAAACATTCTTCTACACAGATATCTCCTTTTGAGACTTGTTTTGGTTTCATACCAAGGTTTCCCTTGGATTTTATCTTTGAAAAAGACATAGCAGTTGCTGGACACAGTGATGTGGACAAAGCAACCAGATTCATTGAACAGATCCAAGAAATTCACCAGGCAGTGCAGGAATAGATGGAAAAGAGCCAAGATAAATACAAGGCAAGGCATGATAAACACTGGGTGGAGCACAGCTTCCAAGTTGGCAATCAAGTCTGGCTATATATCAGCAAGGATAGGATGCAAGGTGAAGGAAAGAAGCTGAAGCCAATAAGGTATGGGCCTCTTAAGGTACTTGAGAAAATTGGTGAGAACGCTTTTCGCCTTGATCTGCCAGCATACATGCACATCTATTCAGTAATAAATGTAGAAAATTTAAGACTGTTTGAACCTTCTCTAATTGAAGATCCTAAAGAGCAAAGTCAATTGCCTTCCATTGATGATCTGTGGCCTGAATACCTCAATGAGCTGCAGGAAGATACAGTTCTAGACAGGAAGGTGAGGACTACGTGTAAAGGGGATGTCGAGTACTTAAGAGTATGACTCAAAGGTTCAAACCCCAACAGTGAAAAATGGGTAGAGATTGGGCAAGTGAGGCAGTTGTATCCTAACTTAAGCGATGCTTGAAAACCAACTTTTGGTGGTCCAAAAGCCTTTTTCAGTGGTAAGGCGTGATCCAAATGGATTCGAGAATTCTCTCTAAGTCTTCATAAACTCTTTAAAAAATCATGCCAAAGGTCAAAATCTTTTTAAAATATCAAAGTATTCACAAGAGGAACACCCTTAGCATAGCAGAGAAACACTATCGGGAGGCCCAAAACCTGTGAAAACGAAGAAAATTGAGCTATCGGAGGTGGAACAACAAAAGACACAGTAGCCATCGGATCTGGCCGATCAACAGTCCAAATTCGATCGGTGGATTGCTATTGGTGGTGGCTATCGGCGCTTATCGGCGGAACCCACTTAAGAATTGCAATGGTGAAAAACGATATTGGCGCTTAACACATATATATGGTGGCAATGATTGGCGAAGTTAATATGGACCGTCGATCAAGTGCGTAGATTGACGGTTCATATTACATCGTAGGATAGCTATCGAGGGATTGCAGGAGCTCTTATAACGGCCTGTGGGTATTGTAATGAGCGATTCCGATATCGTAATTGAAGCGACCTGATGAACTGGACCTGATGGGAAATTAGGTGATAATGTATATATTTTTTGAAGTCCTATATGCAGGATTTTATAGTGTTTTTATATGTTTTCGCAGTTTCGTTTGTCCAACAAAAAGCGAAGAGGGAAGAGCTGATGCGATAAGCGAAAGCGAACAATAGGCAAACCCAATAGAGGAATGAATCATATTTAAGGACTTTTGAAGTCTGATATATCACGTTTTGGCAAATTTTCTCTGTTTAAAATGCATTTTCCCTATGTTTAACAGAGTGTGGTTGTTTCAAGAGTTTCAGAGGCCTGAGGCACTCTAGCGTTATAGAATGGGTGGCCACCTTCTCTCCGTGCATTAGGAAATGATTGTATAACACTGGTAGAGGGATTCAAAGCATGCAGAGGCCGGGGAGACTGAGAGCCGAGGATATGAAACGAATAGGTAGCGTGGTTGGCTTTAAAATCCACAGACATAGAGCATAATGGAGGGAGCAGTATTTCAAGCAAATGTCGAGACAGAGTTTATGACAGAGATAGAGAGCCTTGAGGGAGTCTGTGTACTCATAGAGAACTTGAGAGGTTCATGTAAGCTCTTGTTATTGTAATCCGTTGTGTGTGAGGCTCAAATTGAGCTCACTGCTATAAACAGAACTCTGCTTGAAGACATAATAGAGAGGCCACCACTGAAGTCTGGACAGGGAGATGTAGCCCAGGAGTATTGGGTGAACTCCTTATTAAATTTTGTTGTGTCATGTGTTATCTATTATGTTTTGTTTACTACTTCATTGTCTGTGCATTTCACAATCTTATCGATCCATTGCATAAAATGACATGGAATAATCCACGCACATAAGTCTATAATACCTTATCGTTGTCATAGATCTCATTATCAGATCACAACGTCCAGTATCAGTAGTAATATGGGGCTTAGGTCCAATACCAAAATACTTACGTTCGATATGATTCTCAAGTATTGGTCAATCAACCTTACGCCATCCCATCTAGGTAGTACATCCAACCTAGCTACGGCCAGATTCAATTCAATAATTTCCCAAGCACCATTCAAATACCCTTACAATAGTAAGGGCGACCTTTACAACACGGGTATCCTTTGTTGCTGCAAGGGAAACCCTTGTTGTAGTAAGGGCTTTCCGCACAACATCAAGAGCAGATTATCCTGCAGCAAGGTCACTTGCAACAACCGCAAGGTCAATCTTTACAAAAGTTGTAGCAGGTCGCGCAGTAGCAGATGCAATATGCTTTGCATACCTCTCAACCCCTACCCTCGCAAGGCCAACCTCTACAAACCCAGGGACAAATTTTGCAACTGCAAGGTCAGCAAAACCAACCTGGGCAACAACAACCCTTGTATACCTATCAACAAGCGTAACCCTTGCAAGGACAGGTTCAAGGTCAAGTCCTACAGAAGCAGGTGCAACATCCTCTTGTCCAGGGCCAACAGGTTTAGAATCCTGCTGGCCAAGGGCACCAGGTACAAAATCCATACGTCCAAAGGCAACAAGCATATCAACCTTATGCCTAAGGACTGCAGGTCCAAAACCCTCTTGTTCAGGGGCAAAAGGCTCAAAAACCTTATGTCCCAGGATAGCAGGTCCCATATGAGTACATCTAGGGCCAATAGGCTCAGAAACCTTTTAACCCATACACTGCCTACTAGCAACCTGTGCCTGGATGGTTTCAAGGTTTCCAAGGTCCGAACCCTCCCTTTGGTCAAGGTAATCTGCAATGGGGGCAGCCTCAGATCCCATATGGTCCAAACTCCCCATTGTGGAGCCAAAATCCTTACCAGCAAGGATCGACTCCTCCTTATGGGCCTGCTTATCGACCAAGCTAACGATAAGCTAGGGGCAGGCAAGTTCGAACCTATGTGGCATGGACCCTATATTGTAAAATGCGTTTTGCAGAAAGGAGCCTATGAACTTATTGATTATGAAGGAAATCCTCTCGATAAGCCCCGCAACGGGCTTTACCCCAAAAATTACTATGCTTAGGTCATATTGCATGGGTACTTATGTACATTAGTGTGTGATTAATTTTTGTACAACATGGTTTTGTGTGATAATTTTTCAAACAACTCTCCTGTTTACTATGCTTTTCTTTCTTACTAGATGTCAGCGTCTCCTCATGTTGGTTTGCTTGCCATAGTACCCGGAACCTTTCATCCGCGACATGGGCTATCTATAACCCTAACGGTGATTTGATTGACTTTCAAGGTATCTACCTAGGTTGTACAACCAACAACATTGCTGAGTATAGTGTGGTCATCAAACTATTATCAGAAGCCATCGCTCTAGGTATCAGAGAATTGGTTGTCAACCTGGATTCACAACTTGTCATCCTTCAAATCAATGGGAAATATTCCGTCAGGAACCCTCAAATTTTATGAATGTATCTCTATATTCGTCTGTTGGAAAGACATTTTGATTATATTACATATCATCATATTCCTAGACACAATACATTAACAGATGCGTTAGTTAATTACGTGTTGGATAGAAATTTGTGAAACATGTAAAAGATAATATAAACCATTTGTACCATAATAAACAGGAAAATACAACATATATGTGTGTGTGTGTCAATGTTTGATACGTCAAAAACCCAAAAAATAATATGTATGTCCATAATAACATCTGCGGCTCGCAAGCCTCGTACATCTGTGGCACGTAGGCCTCAAAAAATATGTATGTACTGAACCTAGGAACTACTCAGCATGGTGGTCATGATAGCACGAGACAACTCATACGACATAACTCTGCAATCGGCAGACTCGATCTGAGACTCCCATTATGTTCCTCTGGTACCATCAAGGCATGTCTCCTATCCGAGCATACTTCGGGATACCATGAGTCAACCCCTCGAGGTTCCTCGCAATATCCTCCTCCTTATCGCTTCCTTCCTAATAAGAGGCAACAACATTAATAGGACGGGGGTAGTGCCTCGATATCAGGGACATCCTAGCTAGCCGCTTTGGTCCAACATCTGCATAGACAAGTGAAATTTTATAAGCATGCATATATAAAAAAATAAATTAAAACATAAAAAAAAAAAAATGGTTTTTACCTTCGTCGTCGAATTCCTCCCCATCTGGCAAGGGCATATTTGGGTCTCCATGGAAATTAGTGCCGCTGTATGGCCAGTCCTCCACGATGATTTTCTGTCATCGTAGCCATGAAAAATGTTGGTCGGTAGGACATTTGTTGAACGCCAGTGATCCTGGGCATCAAATGACTCTAGCGTGCCATCCATGGATCGCATGGCACAGGAGGATCAAACTCAATCATCTGATACTGGAACAGTGGCACTCATTCTAGGAAAAAGGTCATGAGTACTGATCCGAAGCCAAATTGCTTAAGGTTTCCCGCCTTGGCCTTGGACAACTGGCGCTTGATATTGATCTTCATGGCCTCCGCCTAGTTGAAGATCATATGAGCTATGCAATTAATAGTGTAAAGGAAA
This sequence comes from Pinus taeda, assembly GCA_000404065.3. Classification (NCBI taxonomy): domain Eukaryota; kingdom Viridiplantae; phylum Streptophyta; class Pinopsida; order Pinales; family Pinaceae; genus Pinus; species Pinus taeda. Next base: position 16,681 of record APFE030294959.1, on the reverse strand, counting down.
TTTGACTTGTTAATCTCATGTTCTGCTTGGGACCCTACAACTCTGTTGATGGTTAATAGAAGCACCCTTAGTGTCAAATCCCACACATTGGAAATCTCGATCTTCCCCCTTTTGGATTTCAGGGCCTCAAGACAATGCTTAGCAAGCAGGGAAGATATGCTTGCCCTGACTGGACGTGACCCATACAGGTTCATTGACTCCCCTCTCTAGGACAACCCAGTGAAGAAGTAGATATCTCAAGTTGTCAACTCCAGCTCTTGGTCCCCAATGAAAAAAATCTCACGATTGATGTCCCAAAGGCTTATCAAATATCGAAGCAATTCGAGCTGGGCCTGCAACTATGGTGTAAGGAAGAATTTGAGGACCACGCAAGCCCTCAAAGCCTCCAGGAAATTTGGATCATTCATTTCTTGGGTGTCCTCATCTTCGTGATCTCTTTCCTTCCAATCCACCATTTTCAACAATTTCTCTCCTACAAAAGCCATTTATTTTAGTTAGTGATCAATTTTGCCACATAAAAATCAAGTTTAAATAGTCATTTCTTGAGGAAAGTTAGTTTTACCCCTTACATGGCGCTGGCGCACCTGTTTTAGAAACAGTCGCATCGGTCGGCGCGACCAGGTGTGCAAATCACCCTCGGCCGGCGTGGTCCCGTGCTTGTAAATCACATCGACCAAGGGCGAAATTTTTTCTCAAAAACCTCCCTGAAAATCTAAAAAAAAATGGCTAAAAATAGAAATGGATAGCATGAAAATGGAGCTCAGGGCTTCGACTTTTACTTGGAACTGACGGTTCGTCGATTGACCCTCCGGATCTCCTGCAATCCGGTCTGGAAAAACTAGGGCAAAAGTGGGTAAAAAGTCTTCACTACAAAGGTAAAATGGTAAATGGTAAAAATATATTTACTTTTTCCCTTTTTATGCATTCTTCATGAAAATATCAGGTTTTGTAAATATTTTTGACCTATTTTTCCTCAAGGACTCAATAATACACTTTGCCTTACTTGTGTAGTGACAGGGGACGGATGTTCGATGATGGTGATGAGTCATATTTCAGCTCTTTTCTCGACTCGTTAAAACCATATGAAAATATCGCTGAGTATTTTTCCCTTTTTGACTTGTTAAAGAGAATAAAAACAGGGGGTCTGCTTTTAGCTCTTTTCCGACATTTTAAAAATTAAAAGATGGCTGAGCCCTTGTCATTTCGAACTCCCTAACAGATGTGAAACATTATCTGCCCAGTACAAGTTTACCCCTTTTTCGGAATAGGAGGCACTATTTACGAAAAAGGTACTCCTTGACTGAAATGGTCAAGCAGTTCTCTCAAGTATTGTTTTCTACCTTTTCAAGCTCGAGAGACACAAATGTAAGAAAAGGGACCATGTGGAGTTTTCTTTTACGTGTCTTTTTCAAACTCTCTAAACATGAAAAAGATACCGAGTTACACCTTTGTCGGACTTGTTAAACTATGAAACGACATCGGATTCATCATCATGACGAACACGAGATTCTCCTTCCTAGGGCTCGTTAAACTTACTAGGTTGGATTCATCCGAAGGATGAACTTATAGTGCAAGCATATGCTATCCCCTTCAAGCTTGCTATTAAAAAATAATTGGGGTACTCGCTAGAAATGGTGGGGGGGAATTTGGAAATATATCAGTCGTGTCAGCAGCTCACTCTTGAACATGACACTCTTTGCTTCGTGTGGGGTTGGGATATCCTCCTTTGCATCATTGACCTTCCTGGGTTTGGGCCGTTCATTTTTACCTTCCATTTGATCTCTGCCACGTCATCATGACCACCGATCCCATGGATCCAAAAGTTGCCAAACTTCCAGTTGTGTCACCGATATGTTCAAGAGTCGTCCTTCTATAGTTACACCTACCTCTAATTCTCTGTATCATCCAAAATCATTTTGCATCCTCTCATCTCGCGTCGATGATGTGGGATTCATCATGGCCCCCTTTGACATAATCACTTTCCATCGACTTCAACTCATTATCCAAGAAGTTGACCAAGAGACTCCCTTCTAGTACCTTGGAGCTTGCATGCCCTAATGGAAAGTTCTTCACACTTGATGAAAAATTTCACATCATTGGCTTTTGATCGATTGATTTCATGGGTGTTCGACTTCAATTCCTGTATTCATATTCCACAGATTGTACTAATAGTACCTTGAGGGTTGCTACACAGTAATTTACCACTGCCTTCACTCCCGGTTCTTTCTGCTATGTCATGTGTCTAGGTCAAACATGCTCATGACCGACAAATTCTCTCCTAAGTTGCCAATTGACCCACTTTTCCAAAGTTGTCTGCCTCATCACGGATATTGGTTTAATAAACACGCTAAAAGGTGCGCATGAACAGACCGACCGCACTACCAGCGTGGAAGTACATGTGATTCCCGAGATGGCTCGATTTTATGCACCAGCACGGGGCTTTGTGATCTCTTCAGTGATGATCTGACTATCTGCACTGATCACTTGCGATGTCAGCGCTGAAGAGCATTCTTGTGCCCACGATGATCTAGATTGGGCGAATTGTTCTAACAATTGGCCTTCCATATGACTCCAAACCTGGTTGTTGGCCTTGTTTATGTCACCCTTCCTTCCCTGGTGTGGCAGTTGCGTCAATTGGGCCACCTTCCTTGATGATAAGCTCTCCTTTCCCCCTTTCATGTAGACTCCTTCTCCTATTTAAACTCTCACCATTGTTATGCATTGCTAGTTGGATAGTTTTTGATACTTGGCTAGTGGAGCAATGCTATTAGTGTTTTGTGAGTTTGCTAGATAGCTGGTGTGAGTGTGGCAAGTGTGGGATTGTTAATAGTTTGAGGAAGATTGTGAAGTGCCCTTGATCTTGTGTAAAACCTATGAGTGAGAGAGCTCTTGTATTTTGGGAGATCCATCATCATAGAGTGAATGCTTGAAGAACATGCTAGCTGGACCCTTCTGAGGAGGCTTGTGACATCAAGACTTTGGTTGTAAGCTAACTCTTATTTCATATTAATGCAATCAATGATGTTTTCCTATGTCTCATATGCAATGTACTTGATATCTCATGAATTCTTGACTTTATGAGTAAATGGTTTATTGTTGTTGCTGGATTACGTGCTTTGTTGTATTTCCTTTGCTTTGTTTCAGGTTGATTACTCATTAAGGAGAAGGAAGCGGAAGCTGGAGTAGTGCAACGGAACTCCATCGACCACTGGTTGAGGTAGGCCTCCAACTTCAAACTATTTAAGGAAAGCTATTTTTGATCTGTCCTTGTTTGTAACTAGACCCACTCTAGGGCTAGAGGGGTTGCCTCTGTTCGCAGAGGGAACACTTTCCTGTATCACAAATTGGAGACTCCACTGGGGAAGGCCTTTGTGTTTTTCTTGTTTTCTCTTGCCTTGATTTTTTGTTTTGGTCTCTTTTGAAGTTTTGGGGATTAGTTATCAGTCCTCTGAGTTTCCTGGGTTGATCTGGGAAATACCCCTATTTGATTGAAGGATTGGCTGTTTTTGATTTGGGAGTTTTGATTCACCTGTCACTGTTTTTAAACATCATCGTGGATTTAATTGTAACAGTCATGTTGTCATCACACTCGCCCTTTTGTATCATTCTATTCATCGCGTAATTACGCATAACAGTTGCGACAGTTCTGAAAATTCCACCATCGCGGGAAAGCCGTGTACTTCCGCGATGACATCACTTTGTTGCTACGGCTAGTGCGTTATCAACACTTGTTGCTTGTGTATTACTCGCGCTGATTGTTGTAGAATTGAATTTTTTAATTCTACCTCCTGAGTCCATCAATTCTACTGGTCCCTTGCCTTTCTCACTTGCTTGATGACTTGTTTTTCATTGTTCATGGTTAAGGAACTGTGTTGTGAGCTTTGTTGAATGAATCTTGGTTTTTTGCTTATGTGACCTCGATCATTATTTCAAGTTCCTTGAATCGGTTTGCTTGGTTGCTTGATTGCTCAAGGTTCGTTTATAGCTCTTTGTTGCTTTGATTGAGCCTTCCTCTTTATCTGTTTTTGGTTGATTGTTTAGTGAATGTCATTGAACCAATTTTGAATGTTGATTTGATTTCTTCACTACCGAGCATAGATTACAATTGTTTGGGTCAACTGGGTTTTTTCACGCTTGCTTGTCACTTATTTGTTTTCTAGATTTAAAGACATCAAAATAAAAAAGATTGCATTCATTTAGTACAAAAGTGAAAGTGAATTTGCATTTCTAGTTGCATATTGGAAAGTGAATGATAAGATCTCTCATTAGTAGTATTCGTGCACTTTAAGAATTGATGTCTGTATGCATTGAGTGACTGCCTTGGTTGTCTTGGTTTTCTTGGTTTGGAAATGATCTCTCTACCCTCCCATAGGTAGGTGTTCATCGAAGAAAAAGGATTTTTCATTCATTCTAGCTACATCTTAGGATTTGTTATATACATACAGTAAGGCCTGAAAACTGAAACATAATCCAATATCAACTCTAAAATGAACTAAATGAATCTATCAACGCATTGGAACATAACGCACACTATTTAGAGGTCTAGGCTAGAGATGTGCTCCGGCGTCGTTAAACCTAGTCACTTTTGTTTCCACTCAAGGTTGGGTGATTCCTCCTTCTGTGACTCAATAGTGGTCTAGTACAGACTTGTGCTCCCACGTACGGTCAAGTATATGGGGAGAACCCACTAGGTTATCATCCTTTATCCATAGGAAGCCGTGTCTGATACCTTACAAGCCGTAACGCACAGAACATAGCATTCGGGAATATTGACTGCCGTATGGAAAGTCCTTGGTTTTCATACGACTGCCAAGGTGTATATGCAGTTTTACAGATTGTCTGGTAAATGTTTTGCCTAGTTCTCCAGAGTAGTCACTTTCGCTCCTTTTCGGACTCCCTAAAAGAAAAGGTTCATCTGAGCACTTGTCACTTCAGGCTCATTAAACATTCGAAGGCAACTAGAGTCATCTTTTGGTCCTTTTCTCAACTCTTTAAATATGAAAAGGTCAAGTTGTGTTCTTGTGTCTTAAAATTTATTCGGCCACGTTCACATTTACCCTGTTAGATCTTGTTTGCATTAGCTTGAGTAGGGTTCTTTCTCGTTAGTTTTCCTAGGGTTTTTTAAATCGAATCATCCTGGCAGAATCACTGATCCCGTCTCCCGTCCCAAGTGACCAAGGGTCTCCTTCTTCTGTTGCTCCTTAGATACCGGTTGTTAGCGATACTCTCCCGGTCATTCCAAGTATCCAACCAATTAACTCTCGCGCGCCAGAAGACGAGTCCTACGATATTCACTGGAACCTCATTTGGGAGCCATCCGAAGAAGATATTCCCATTACTCCTTCTAGTGTTTCGGTCTCGATGTCTTCTTCTGACATGGATGACACATCCCCTATCATGAGTGAAGGTTCCGTTGTGATGAGCGGTGAAATTCCTATTCCAACGGCAACTCCACCCTTCAGTGTTACCCCTCTCGGTATCACGTTTCCCTTACGGTATAGGGCTTTGAGGGATGTTATAGGTTCTAGATGCTCCCTTACAAGTTCTATGTGGTCTCAAGCCGTCACTCGGACTTCGGAGCCTTTTACTCCTCAAATTCACAATGTGTTTGTCACTTCAGTCCCAACTATTCCAGCTGTCTGTGTGGCTTCTTCAGCCCCTGTTGTTGGTGTCGTCACTGCATCCTCGGTCATGACCACTGTTGCTGGACCTTCCCCCGGATCAGAAAATAGTGGCCCATCGGTATCCACATCCAAAGTTTTTGATCCTACACTTGTTGCCCCACCTTCTTTTGGTTCCATTCTAGCAGGGGAGGCATACGATCAATATTTGCATGCTCTTCAGAATCTGGGCTTGCAAGGTCCATTCCATTACTATGATTCTAAAGGAGCTCACCTTTATCATGCCGGACCCTTGCCATCTCATCCTGCAGTTGAGGTTTCTGTCCCGCTATCAGTTGCTTGGGGCACCACCAGTTATCATGGTGGCTAGGTACCCCTTGCGAATTTTCAAGGACCACCTTATCAAGGTCAACTGTCTTACACGCAACCCTCCTATGTGCAGCAGTATTACGAACAACCTTATCCAGGGCAACCTGGAGGCCCACAAGGATAACCCTTCCAGGGACAACCTTCAGCCTCTGGTGGTTCATCTTTTACTTATCTTGGGCGACCTTCTCTTAATCCAGGACAACCTTACATGCAACAAGGTCAACCTGGTGGCCAGCAAGGCTACCCTTCTGGGTAGATCGGTCAGCCTTACGTACAGCAAGGCCCACCCGCTGTCTAGTCTGTTCAACCATCTGGTTATGTTGGCCAACCTCAAATCCAATCAGGTTAACCATCTATCCAGTTTGCGCAGCCATCCGGTCCACTAGGACAGCCCTCAGTTGGGCAGGGACAACCCAATACCCAACAAGCTCCATCTTCTGCGCAAATGGGCCAATCTCAACCCCAACTAGGTCAACCTTCTAGCCAGGTGGCTCAACCTTAGTACTCTCAAGGACATCCATCTGGGCCTGCTCAGCCGGGCAGTCAAATGATTGTTGCTTCTCAAGCTCCACCCGGATTTCAGCCCTAGTCTGGGCTCTAGACCCAATCCAGTCTCCAGATGCAAGTTGGGTCTCAATCTCAACCTGATTATCAAACACAGCCTGGTTCCTAGGCTCAGTTTGAAGCCCAACCACCTTATGGTTACCAACAATCCCAAGGGAAAAATAAATTTGCCCCGTATCAAAATTAACAACAAATGCAGGTGAGTCCTTATCAAAATTACCAGTAACCATATGTTGCTCCTGCAGGTCAAGTTGGTTATCAATGGAATGCTGGGGGGCAAATCTAGGGTCAGCCATCCAGTTATAGCTACAACCCCTATGGACAAAATACCTACGGGAAAAACCTTCTTGGGCCAAACCCGTTTGGACCAACCCAATGGGGGAAATAACCAGCTAGTTGGAACTCTGGTACTACCTCTTACCCGCGTCCTTAGATGTCCTTTAATCCTCAGTTTCCCTTTTTAGGAATGTTGGAGTTACCGGATGTGTCCAAGCTGACCAATGATCCTATCCTTCATAATTTGTATTGACCACTGGTCCCAACTAAGATCCCTGGTGATTTTCCCAAATTCGATGGTAAAGCTGGAGAAGACCCCCAAGCCCACGTTATGACTTATTACCTATGGTGTTCATCAAATTCGTGGCTAGACGATTCAATCCGGCTTCGCCTTTTTCAAAGGACCCTCACTAGCTCTGTTGCTAAATGGTATATTGAGTTAGCTCGCGGATCTTTTCAGGATTTTAACTCGTTGGCTATGGCATTTCTAACTCATTTTCAGTTGCCTATTCGATATGAAATAGGAACACATCTCCTCACATCCTTAAAAAAGACAACTGCTACGCACATATCTGATCATATACATGAATGGAGACGACGTCGAAGTTTGATTAAGTTTTGGATTCCCGACCAGCTACTAACCGACTGGTTCACGACTTCATTTGTCGGTCCAATAGCTCGGGACATTGCTATGGGGGCATGTGTAACTGAAGAGCAAGCTATCACGCGTGCTTAGTACCTTGACTTGGTTTACTCCCAGTCCAGTACGTTATATGATTATTTGCCTGATGCCCCGAGGCTCGAAACTTCCAAAGCGCCGCCAACACCATTTGTTGATTGTATTATTGGTTCTGTCAATCTCCCGCTAAGAAATCTTCCACAAACCCTGGGAAGCAAAAGTCGAATGCTTCAAATGAAAACACTTCCCAGGTTGTATCAAATTCTGGTAGTACTTCTGAGGTTAACCTCATCCATTCCACCACGACGGACAAAGCCTCGAAAGGAAAAAAGAAGGGAAAAGGGAAGAATAAAGTTGAATAGCCAAAGCAGGAATCCCCTAAACCTCCATCCAAGGAAGGTACCAAATGCAAGCCCAAGTATCCTTGCCTTATCTGTGATGAGGATCACTATACCAAAGACTGCCCAAGGCAGTCCAAGGTTAGTTGCTTGCTAAAGGGTGGCCCTGGGACTCCTGTCATGCTCAAAGATCCTTTTCCCTCGCAACAAATTCAAATAGTGGCTGATCTATCCCAATCCTCTTCTCCTTTTGGTTCTCAAGTGTTTATGGCTGGGACAATTCCCATCCACATTAGTACTCGAGCAAAAGAATATCCATCGCCTGTCGAGAAAGAGCCTGAGGTCCCCTCTACTGCTCCTCCATCCAATTCTGGTCCGCTCCATATCGAGATACCTAGCACTGTGACGCCCATCCGACCCCCTCCTAAAGGTGTACTCCGGAAATCTTCTTACAACCCTAATGCTCGTGCTGCTCAGCACTACAGCATTGTTGAGGACTTAGCTCAGGCTTCGTCAGTTATCTCCACTCTAGAAGTTATCTAGAGTTGCCCCTCTCAGAGGAAGTCCTTGCTATCGGCTATCGGTGGCATCAACCCAGTCGACTCGGATCTGATTAGTTTTGATCTCGAAAGCCATGTACTGAGACTCCCTCACCAAATTGCCTTCCTCATCCAGGTCATCATCAACTCTAAAACGATTCATCATACAGTCATTAATGAAGGCGCTTCAACTTGCATCATGTCTGTTGCTTGTTGGAAGGCTATTGGTTCTCTAACTCTGAGCCAGTCTCCTATGACCTTGGAAGCCTTTGATGGGAGAGAGTCTCACCCTTATGGTATCCTCCAACATTTGCCTATTACTTTGGAAGGGAAGACGGTCAAAGTGGAAGTTGAATTTGTTGATGCCAATCTAACTTACAACCTCTTTTTGGGACGAAGCTCGACATATGCCATGCACGTCATGGCTTCATCTCTATTTCGTGTCATTTGTTTCCCTCATCAGGGTAAGATCGTCATAGTAGACCAGCTGTCTTTCTTCGCCTCCTCTTCCGAAGGTAACGTACCTTTCGTGGAGCATACCTCCATTCCATTAGAGAGTGTGGGAGCTGGGCTCCTTAAAGATCCTCCCCTTATGGGCATTTTTTCCCTCCCACCTCCGAACATCGCTCCTATTAATATGATTTCCATTCACTCTGATCCATGGGTCCTTCCCCACACTGATCAAATAGAATCTTGGGGTGATGAGATGCTGTTGAGTCCCGCCGAGCTCAACTGTGTCAAGATAGTTTCTGTATCGGCTCCCCCTCCTGAATCTGCTCTTTCTAGCAGCGCCGTTGACTCGTACGCTCATTCCCCTTGGCTTGGAGACGACACTTGTTTAGATCTTTTGAAGGAAATATTCCTTCTGATGAAGCCATTATCGAGACCATGTCTCTTGAGGAACCCCTTTGGTCCGATCACCACCATCGTTCCTCATTTCTCCCTGCCCACCGGGAAATGCTTACCTGTCTCGAGTGGTTTTCTCCTTGTCTCCCATCGCAACCCCTTTAGACACCCATTCAAATTTATCAAGTGTTCTCTGAAGGAAACATGGGAAACATCACGCAAACCCAGCTGATCGACATTTCTGTTAAAACAGGTGTTTGTTGAGCATATCCATGTTGGAGTCACTTGCACTCCTGAGGAGATTCAGCTCTATACTGATCGCTTTCGCAAATTTTGTGATGTGTTTGCTTGGTCTTACGAAGAAATTCCCGGCATCGATGCTAGCATCGTGGTGCATGAGATACCTACGTATCCGGGTGTTAAGCCTGTTCAACAGTGTTTACGCCCCGTGCACCCTCGAAAGGCTACAGCCATTAAAGTGGAAGTTGAAAATATTCTCGAGGCTAGTTTTATCTACCCCATCCCAGTCACGGATTTGGTTTCCAATATCGTCCCTGCGACTAAAAAGTAGGGAACCATCTGGGTCTGTGTTGACAATCGCAATATTAATCGAGCCTGTCCCAAAGATAACTACCCCACACCCTTCATTGACCAGCTCATTGATGAGTGTGCCGGAAGTGAAATGTACTCGTTTATGGATGGTTTTTCTGGTTACAACCAGATTAATATCGTGCTCACCGATCAGCAGAAAACCACCTTTATCTGTCCGTGGGGCACTTTCGCCTACAGAAAGCTCCCTTTCGGTTTGGAAAATGCTGGTGCTACCTTCCAACGTGCAATGTCTTATGCATTACATGATATTCGACACATTATGCAACCTTACTTGGATGATCTACCAGCTCATTCAGCTAAACGCCAGGACCATCCCACTCACCTCCGCGAAATATTTCTCCGCTGTCAACACTACCGTATCTGGCTTAATACACATAAGTGTGTCTTCTGCGTCGAGTGAGGCAAACTTCTCGGGTTCATCATCTCTCGAGAGGGCATCCACTTGGATCCCCTTGAAGTCGAGGCCATTTTGAATATTCCTCCCCCTGCTTCTTTGCACCAATTGTAGAGTTTGCAGGGAAAAGCAAATTTTTTACAATGCTTCATTCTGAACTATGCCGAAGTGGCCAAAGGTTTCACGTGGTTACTAAAGCGAGACACCCCTTTTCGCTGGGATGTTGTCGCCCAAGGGTCCTTCGAGCGCCTCAAGGCACTCCTTGTTTCTGCTCCGTTGTTATGTCCCCCTGACTATCACTGGGACTACACTCTGTATCTGGCCGCTGCCGATACCACTATTGGCATGGTTCTCGTTCAATATAATGATGATGACACAGAGCATGTCATTTATTACCTCAGTGGAAATCTCTTAGATACGGAATCTCGATACGCTCACGTCGAGAAGTTGGCACTGGCTGTCGTTTGTTTCGTCCAGCGTTTCCGCAATTATATCTTATTGTGCACTACGATAGTGGTTTCTGATTGCAACCTGATGACGTACATCCTATCACGTCAGTTACTGGGGGGCAAGTACTCAAAGTGGATCGTCATCCTCCAAGAGTTCGACTTGGAATTCACTACTACCAAGTCTAAGAAATCCCTTGTCTTTGCTGAGTTGCTTTGCTCTTTGCCATCTCTCGCTGTGCCCTCTCAGTTAGAGGACCATATTCCGGACGAAACCCTCTTCTTAATCAACACCCTCGATCCCTGGTACGGGGATATCATTGTCTATCTGCATACGTCCTCTTTTCATCCCGATGTGTCCAAGGATGCTCGACGACGGATTCGCCATCAATCACAGCCCTATCGTATTATTGGGGACACCCTGTACCGTGTCGGAATCGACTCTGTCCTCCGCCAATGTTTGACACTCGAGGAAGTTGAGCGAGTTTTAAATGACTGCCATTCTGGCGCCTGTGGTGGTCATATGTCCGGATACGCTACTGCTCAAAAGATCCTCCGCGTCAGTTATTTTTGGCCCTCCATATTTAAGGATTGCATTCTTGTCGTCCGCTCCTGTCACGAGTGCTGAATCTACCAGCGGAAGATGCGTGCGCCTCCCGCTCCATTGCACTCGGTTGTTACCGTCGGCCCTTTTGAAAAATGGGGCATTGATTATACGACCTGTAATCCTCGCTCGGCCGGGGGGCATGGGTATATCATCGTTGCCGTCGATTACTTCACAAAATGGGTCGAGGCGATGCCCACACTATCTGAAGATGGTCACACAGTGGTGCAATGTTTGTTTAATCATGTTATCTCACGGTTCGGAGTCCCTCAGGCTATCGTCACTGATCACGGTAATCATTTCCGTAATCATATGATGACTGAGCTAACAATCCAGCTAGGCTTGCGGCATGATAGCTCGACTCCATACTATCCTCAGGCCAATGGCCAAGTAGAAGTCATCAACAAGGTCCTAGTTACGATGCTTCAATGGACCGTTTGCATGCATAAGTCTAACTGGCACTTGATGTTGTTCTCTGCCTTGTGGGCCTACCGAACTTCTGTGAAGGATGCCACCGGTTTCACCCTTTTCCAATTGGTTTATGGACTGGAGGCTACCCTTCCCATCGAGTGCGATATCCCTTCGTTGAAATTAGCCGTCAAATTACTCCCCAACACTACTCCAGTAGAAGAACGCCTTCTTTACCTAGAACGGTTGGACGAGACTCGTCGACTAGCCTCTCTAGCTACTGAAGCACAAAAGAAGAGAGCGAAAACTCACTTCGATCATACTGTTCATCCCTGTTCTTTTGTTGAGGGAGATTTAGTCCTGCTCTATGATCAAGCGACTGATAAGATGGGGGCAGGTAAATTCGAGCCCATGTGGCACAGGCCTTATATTGTAAAGAGAGTTTTACAGAAAGGGGCCTACGAGCTGATCGATTATGAAGGGAATCCTCTGGATAAGCCCCGGAATGGACTGTACTTGAAAAAATATTATGCGTGATTTCCATGCACTCTGATTTGTACATACGTGTGTTTAGCAAGTGTGTTGTGTGTGTGTGTGTTTTCATGTTTTGGCTTGGTGTGTCGGCGTGGTTGCCTCTTATTGTTTCTTTTTGCTTCTTGTGCAGATGTCTGTTGCAGCTTACGTTGGTTTCACCGATGGTGCCTGCCGCAGTACCTGTAACTTGTCCTCTGTGGCATGGGTGATTTACGATCCTCATGGTGAGCTTATAGACCTTCAAGGTGTTTGTCTAGGTTGTACCACGAATAATGTCACTGAGTATAGTGTTGTTATTGAGTTACTAGCTGAGGCGATCAATCTCGGTATCTGTACATTGGTTGTGAACCTGGATTCTCAGCTTGTCGTCCACCAACTCAATGGGTGATATTCTGTCAGAGACCATCGGATCTTAAGGTTGTATTTACATGTCAAATTGTTAGAAAGGAATTTTGATTTCATCACATATCAACACATTCCAAGGCGATTAAACACGTTAACTGATGCATTAGCCAATTATGTATTAGATAGACATTTGCATAACATGTAATTAAAACAGAAGATAGAAGCATAAAAAATACAATAAACCATAGGAATATGTATATATATATGTATCGTGTGGTGCACCGAGGCGCTCAAAAAATAAATGTATATGTCCAACAGAGTTTGTGCTCTCTGTAAATCCGAGACACATGTCTCTCAAAAAAATCATCAACAGGAAATAAACCTAGGTGTCTACTGTGGCGGGTTGTGCTCCCTATAGCACACTGCCGCTCATGCCACCCGCCTCAATAGGCGGTGCACCCTAGGTTTCACTCCGACTGTGTGGATCTGCAATGCTACAGGGAGCTCCTCGACCCCCATGTAGTCAAGGATCCCCGCCATCAGACCCTCGAGGTTTCCAGACACTGTCTCCATTTCGTCATCTGATGGGGGAGCCACGACCAGTGCTCCGATTCCCTGTGCATCCCTTTGTGCCTCTGGAGCCAAACCAACGGGTCTCACTGATCCCACATCTGCAATTCCACAGTGTTCATTATTAGGACATATACATGAAAAAATTCAAAAAAACATCATAAAAAATAAAATGCAAAAATAATGTGATCAAGTGTCTTACCACCATCATCCCACTGCTCGCCAGGGAGCAGAAGCATGTCAGGATCTCCATGGAAGTCCATACCAGCGTATGGCAAATCCTCGACAAAGATAACCTGGTGATCCAGCCACTCTCGAAACAGTATCCCCCACGATACTGGTCGTCCACCACCTCCCCGTGGCATGACGCGTGCCCACCGTGTAGCTCTGGTCTCATGCGGTCTGGGCGGATCCAAATCCATGTCCTGTAGTTGCAGTGTTGGCACCTGCTCCAGCATGAGCGGGACTAAAATGGATCCGTAACCAAACTGCTTCGTCTCTCCTCGACGACATCTGGTCAGTTTCCTCTTCATATTTTCCGTCACTGTGTCTACCCAGTTAAACATGGTTGGATTGAGACACTCGGGAGCCAGTTGGAGATGGGCCTTCGAAGCCTCATGTTGGGCTTGGGAGCCCGCTGCCCGTGTCACCATGAATAGCATATAATGAAGAATCACGTTGTCCACTGTCGGGATTCCCACTTCCCACTCTTTGTTTTCCGTGCCTGGGGGCACACTCATGCCATAATCATCTCTAGTGATTCGTCCCCAGGACGTTGGCCCTCCAAGATTGACCTCACACCCCGACAAGATAGCCCAGTTAGAAAATATATGTCTGTGGCGTCAAATTCATTATCCCGGCCTTGGATGATGAATTTCCCATTAGTGGGATTCCATGCCCGGATCAGTAGCTCCAGTAAATCAGGCGGTGACCGAAGGTGCGGAATAAGGAAGAATTTGAGCAATCCGCATGCTCGCAACGCGTTTCGGCACCCCACATCGGTGAAATCTTGGATATCATTGTCATCATGCATTCGTTCTTTCCAGATGAATGCCATTATAGCCTGCATGACGAAAAAATTCTATTAGCACCCTTTTTGCAAAGATCTAGACGTAATTTTCATTAAAAAATGGTCGCGCGGCATCATCGCGTCTGTTTCTAAAACAGACGCGATGATCATGGGCGCTAGTGTTATTTTTCCGCGGTCATCGTGGAAGTACATCACTTTTCCACGATGATCAGGGCGTGTTATGTGTAATTTTTTTTGGTCATCGTAGACCCGAGGGCTAAACCCGCGATGACCAAGAATTGGAATTCAGTTTGAAAAATCCACTCAAACTCACACATTCCACAGTCAAATGCATCAAAAAAGACATTGAATTAAGGCGTAGGATGAAGTCTATCTACCTGGACGAAGTTTCGGGACGAATGATGGACGAACGGGCCGGAATTAGCTTGCCAACTCTGGTGCTCCAAAACGCTCCACAGTGAATGAACAGTAACAATGGTAAAAAATCAATGGATTAACCTCTTTTTATGGTAATTTCTGGAAATTAATTTTTTTTTTCATGAATATGGGTTTTTCCTCATTTTTATCATATGTTTAAGTTAAAATATGGTTTTTATAGCTATGTTGTTTTATATCGAATGGGTTTACGTGTGACGTGTTTTCGTGCAGGCCTACAGGTGATGGAGTTTCGTGTACACTTGATCCATGAAGTTGTTTTTAAGCCCTTTTCCGACTTAAAACATGAAAAGATAGCTGAGTTCCTCCTCTTGACTCGTTAAAAGTAAATGATGATGATGATGATGATGATGGTTAACGTCCACTGAGACCAAATAATGATCTATCGGACCTAAAAAGACAAATTATTTATTTTGATTTAAGATTTTATTCCTATGCTCAAAAAGCTTGGAGAGAAGCCTCCCGAGTTCACTATAATTTTGGCATTGTAAAAGGCTAGGAAGGTCAGTATTGTAACAAAGGTTGTGAAATTGAGATCTAATGTGGTTGTATGCAGGGCACTCTAAGAGGAAGTGGTTTTCATCTTCGATGCTCCTATTCTCACAAATATGGCAGATCCTTTCCATCGATGGCGTTTTAGGAACTACCCAGCGGCCAGTTTCACTATGGGTCATCTTTAAGCTCTTTTCTAACCGTTTAAAGCCGAAAGATTGCCGGGCCTTTGTCGTTTCAGGCTCGTTAACGGTTACGAAACAATGTGATTTCAGTCACTTTTCTACTTTTTCAGGTCGAAGTCACTAATCATGAAAAGTACTCCTCGATCGTAATGGTTGGGTGGTTCTTTCGAGTATTGTTTTATACTTTTTCGGGCTCGAGAGACACAAATTTACGAAAAAGGACCCCCCTTGGAATTTTCTTTTCCGTGTCTTTTTCAAACTCCCTAAACATGAAAAAGACTCCAAGTTTTACCTGTGTCTTACTCGTTAAACTCTGACGACATTGGACTCGTCACCATGACGAGACTCGATCTTCTCCTCCCTAGGGCTCGTTAAACTATTACTAGGTTGGATTCAATAACAGGTTTATCATTGATTTTTTATGGCAGCGAGCCACTCTTGAACATCGACACTTTTGCTTCTCGTCAGGTTGAGATATCCATACATCGTCATTTGGCCTTCTGCAAGTTTGGGTTATCATTTAGCCTTATTCCATCTGTTTCACGCCATTGTCATTAAGCCTCTGATCCCATGGTACCTAAATGCTGCCACCCTTCGGAGTCGTGTCACCGACATGTTAAAGAGTATAATCCTTCTACAATTTACACCTCTGTCTCCACCTCTGATCCTTTGTTTCACCATCTACCTCTTGTTCCTCGTCTCGTGTCGTTGATGGGGGAAACATTATGGCCCTCCTACGACGGATCGTCTCCTGTCGACTTCAGCTCATTATCCAGGAGATTAATCTAGAGATCCCCTTTTGGTACCTTGGAGCTTGCATGCCCCAATGGCAAGTTCTTCGCACCTGATGGTCAACTTGCATCATTGGTCGTCGATTAGGTTATTCCGCGAGCGTTCGACTCCAGCTCCTTCTTCATGCTTCGTGGATTGTACTTGATGGTACCTTGAGAACCATTGTCATCATTGGTGGTTTCTCTCGCACTTGTTAACGGTTTACATCATCGACTGGTAATCAAGTGATTTTCTCTCATGCTCGACTTCAGTACTGTTACACTGAAATTTGTCACCTTGACTATCTGCAGTCTATATGGCCTCATCAATAGCCACATTGTCCTCTTTGTCAAGCCCCATACCTCTGCTCTTCATGTCAAAACTTCAAAGAGAGAGAAAGTCACTTGAAAACATGTTTATCTCTGGGTACGCAGGTTCTCTCTACCTTGCCTGCGTGTACGCACTCCAAATACACTATACCTGCGTACTTGTACGCTCTGTAAGCTAAAGGTTGGGTGCGTACCCTTGCAAAGGTCAAAAGGCGCGAGTTTCATCTTTAAAAAGTTACTTGTGGTCACTTCTAGAGTCTTCTAGAAGAGTTTTTGACGTGTATTGAGCGCCTC
>APFE030294958.1:0-16052 GCA_000404065.3 Pinus taeda | reverse complement strand
TTAACCTTGCATTCTAGTCCCGTGGGATCTCCTTTACTGACCATTTGGCTCTAGGGATGGTATTTCATGAGAAACCCGATTTTGAATGCGTGGTCCCGCTCCCTTATCCTCTTATATTACCCTCTTTCCACTCATTATTGCCCCATTCATCATTTCTCCCACTTGGGTCCACATTCCTCCATTGGGTCCACATAGGGTCAGCTTGCCCCTTCCCTTACCCACACCTTGGATCATGACCTGGAATGTAGTCTAGAGGTTGATGCAACTAAAAAGAAAGATAGAAGCATATTTGGCAACATTCAACAGGAAAATGTACCAAAAAATGCAAAAGATGGTCGGGACAAAAACATTTAGAACGTGGGCAAAAGCCAATACATGAGCTCTACCTGATCATCATGGCTTTCACCCTAGTTCCTACAGGTTCTATGAACCTCCTTCATCATATAGGAACCCATGATTGTCCCAATCCATGGTGGGCAATGAATCGCCCTACCTTTAAAGGGGGTACTCACTACTATATCTTATACATCATGCTCTCACCCTTTGAGCCCTGGGCAGTTAATAAAAGAAAATCATAAAAGGCAAAAGGCATACAAAGAAGTGTGGAAAAATCAAGGTTGGGGCACCTCATGTATCACGATTGCCCCCTCATATACATTATAAACCCAAGTGTGGGCTTCCATTTCATTAGCTACCCTTGTACCCCAGCATGTGACCCAGGGTTGCCCCTTCTCATCCCCTATTTCATTCACTTATCTGTCACATTCCACCACCTTTTGAAAGATGTACTTTGAATATATATTCCCTTTATAAGTAGAAACCACCTAATAGGGTTCTTGGTTAACCCCATTTGGAATTTCATAGACATTGGCACATCCCAAAGTCCATTATGGAAGGGCAGGCCATTATGAAGTCCCCACCTGTGGTCCATGATTGGTAAGCTCATTTACTCGATTTCTCTAATGACTTGTTGTACTGGAAGACTAGGGGTCCGAGGACACATTGGATCTTATGCAGGATTGCAGATGGTCTACATCTTAGGTTTGTTCTCCTTATAAGGGGTTTTAGTAATCCAAAGGGCTACGTTGGCAAATGTAGGGTGTGCGTTGAGAGCCATGGGCCTGCACGGCAGCAGACAACACTCCATGGATCCCCAAGCCATTCAAAGATTGCTCGTGGTTCACTTATTGGTCGATGAAGATGCACCTGATCCATCATGCCCAACTGGCCCCAGATTTGCACCATGTAGTTGGCAAATGATCCAAAATTTGCATGATGATGTGGCATCAACTACACCATCATCCTAGCCCTTGCAAGCAACCTACAAGCATCTTCGATTTGTTTGGAGACCCATGAGGACACTTGTGTACCCCCACATGTCATTTGGAACACCACAGGTTATTACAAGGGTCCAACCCTTTGTCCACTACTTTTGAGGGTCCTACTCTTCATTGTGGCACCCATGGACCTCATTAGACCTCTTAGAGGGCCTTACGACATGCATAGACTATTATTTGACCTCTTGAGAGGCTTATTCTTTCATTTATGAGCTAGTTTGGTGGGCTTGTCACAAAAAGTTAAATTATTAGAACATTATTTTATTTTTGGGGCTTATGTAGGCCAAGGAGGCTAATTCGAACTCCTCATTAGTATATAAATACAAGTGAGATAAGTTTATTTGTTCATCATCACTTTGGATTGGATCTTTTCTCTCTCGAAGATTCCGCACTTATTTTAGAGGATGAATTGGAGCTTTATGGATGAATTTTGATGTGTGGATATTGGTTTATTTTATCTTGGAGCTTCTCTTTTGTCAATTGTGGATGATTGGATATATTATGTTACATGTAAGTACATGCTTTTAATGTCATTCTTGTTTTACTCTGTCATATACATTGTACTAGGATTTTCGCTATTTTTAGGACTAATTGTTGCATGCATTTATTGCTTTAAATTGTAGAATTTTGTCTCTATTATAACATCTCTCAATGTATGGGCCATGTAATGTGAATGAAATCTCCTAGGGGTAATTATGACAGTGAATTGACCTTGATAAGCCATCTCCTCTGTACATTGAAGTATAAAAGTTGCAAGATTGTTTCTCTTTGACCTAGAAGGCTAGCGAAGTAGTCTTGAGGCCTCCTTGACCAAGAACCAAAGGTTCTCACTCATATTCAACATAGACTCCACTCTCCCGAGAGTAAGGCACTGATCTACCAAGAGGTGGTCACCTAAAATCATATATTTTCACCTTTTTACAGATCTAGCCAAGTTGGGTCACCTAGGGCATCATTTTCCCGGCAAACTACCCATCCAAAGGTTCGATCTCTTAGGGTCTCCTGCGCTGGTGTTTCCTCAAGACCTCCTCCAAATTTGAGGCCATTCCGACGATGGAGTTGTCAGAAAAGCCAAGCCCTAGCTTCGAGATCAAATTTTTCCTAACATCCCCAAAGGCTAGTACCTTATTGAATCAATTCAAACCTTTAAGCGGATATTCTTTCTTTGATCCATTTCCACATCTTGGACAGGTTAGGGCTAATCATTAGTTGCCACACTCTTCTCCCCTACCCTACACTTGGTCCACTTGGTCCCGTGTGGTCTCGTTCCTTTGAAAAGACAATTCTTCAAGAACCATCCGGGATACCAATTTCAATAAGAATTTTAGGGATTGGGAAATTCGTTCATAAGTCATATCCCATAAACCTAACCCTCAAATCCTACCGTCCTTTCTCTAGAAGACATTGTACCTTACTCAGAAAGCAAGCAAGCTCTATCTTTCTAACTCTTCCGGGAAAGGGATTATTTAGGTCACTCCACATCTTTTCATTGACTTATCCTTCATCGGTGACTCCATAATATACCGGATCTCCTCCCACTGATGAAAGGTTGCAAATAGAAGGGAGCCTTAGCTGAGGTGACAATGGGCTAAGTCTCCACTGTTTGCCCTTGGCTTAGCATTTTCCCTTTAGGTATCCCCCTTACGTCCCTTGCTAGTTTGAGTGGTAACATTTTGGCGTTGTTGTCAGGGAGGAAGCAAGTCTACCTCGCTAGTGAATCATTGAGGAATTGATTCATTGACGACATTTATAAAATATTCCTCTGGCAACTCCATTCATTTTCCAATCCCCTAGTTTACATGAAGGTGACAACATTCCTCCTTTAACTAGGGCTGCTGCAAAAAGGGGAGAGCGAAGTCCATCACTTGTTGGAACTGCTCTTCTCCCTAAATTTGAGAACATCAGTGATTCATCTCCAAAGATGCCATCTAGTTCAAGCACTGACTCTAAAAAGGATCAACCCAAAATTACCAAGAGCGAAAGACACTTGGTTAGTGCTTTTGCCCCTTTGAAGTTGAGTAATGATCCCAAGCCACTACCTAAAAAATGTAACCGATGGTTACCCAAATTCAAGGGGGATGCTACTTGGACTACCCATGGTTTTGTTGAAGAATTTTTCTGGCAAATGTCCCCTAGAATGACATTTGATGAAGATAGGCTCACGATGCTTTTTGCCGTATCACTTGAGGGACAAGCAAGAGATTGGTACCTTAGTCTTCCCCCTGCATGCACAAAAGACTTCGATGAATTCGAAGACCTATTCATGAAAAGGTGGTCATGCAATGCCCAAGGGACCTTCAACATTGAAAAATTCTACCAAATAACCAAGGGAAGGGAAGATGTGCTAGAGTTCATTCAAAAGTTTGATAGGATAGTCAAAGATATACCTAATCATTTGAAGCCATCTGAAGCCAACACCCTTGATAAATTCATAAAGGTAGTGGGTGGCCACCTCACATATGTGTTGACGAGTAAGAAACCTTCCACTTTGGTCACGGCTAAAGAAATGGCAATGGAAGTTGAAGAGAACATATGAATTTCAAAGGTTGATATCAATGATCACCCTAGAGCTAAAGTTGAAATCAAGAAGGAGAAGTCCAAAGATCAACATGAGGAAACTCTCCTTGCCATTCTCAAAAGGATGGAAAAATTCACCGAAGAAGCCAATGCACATGATAGGGTTATCATGAACAAAATCACTACCTTGGAAAGGGCCCAAAAATCGAGTTATATCTCTAAAGGAAAGCCTTTTCCCAAAAAGCAAAGTGAAAAAGATAAGCCAAGCTCTTCTCAAATCCCAAACACTTTGGCTCCAACTAATGTCCTTGAGCCAGACTCTTCATCTGAGGATGAGGAAAGTGAGGGTGAACAAACTGATGAACAAGCCAATCTTGTGGAATTTGACATCTTCAACATTTCTTGGGGGGGATCTATTGTAACAACTACAACCACCCTCCAAAATTTTGGCTCGCATGCAAATTTCGGACCCTACCTTGGATCCTGCGATCGATCTTCCTTGGTCACTTGTTGGTAAGTTGATGATCTCAAGCTTCCCCTCCTTGATCTTAAGAGTTGTTCATGTTCTCACCTTTATGCAGCATGTGTCACCTTTGGGCATAGGGGTTGTTGTTTAGCATACAAATGGAATGTTGTTTTTCTTCAAGGGAATTGTGTGCATATGAGTGGTTGTCATCACGTAGACATGTTTCACACTCACTTCACGCACTCTTGTCACAAAGGTTGTTGCATCAAGAAAAGTATGCCTTATGCATTCTGGATGGTCTACGTTGTGTCACTAAGTGTCCATTTGCAATCACAGTCGAGTCCTATCACTGTTTACATCTATTTCACTGATCTCACACTTAGCCATTTCCCAAGCATCTTAGCCTCATCAGCCTCCCAGAACTGTGCACTTTGCTTCTGCAACCATCAAGTTCATCCCTTGCTTGATGAAACCCCACAGTGCGCAGAGACCCCAGCGAGCAGTGCTCTCCAAAAATGCACACAACAGTCAAGCTGCCCTGCAAACAGGAACTGCGCAGACGTGTCCTCCCAAGAACCCCATCCCGCAGCAGTGTCTTGTGCCTCAAAATTGTGCAATGTTGTCCAAGTTGTCCTGTCAGTCTTGCATGCAGAAACTATGCAGATGGGCCTCCCAGGACCTCATCCCGGCAGCAGTCACTGCCCGCTGAAGTTGCGTTGATCTACCTCTCAGTGACTGCAGGAAAAGGTCACATTCTGAGATCACTCCAAGGAGTTGAGGAGAAGGACCAAGAAACTAAGTGATAGTAAAGGTGAGGACCGCATGCAAACTTCGTCGGACGCATGATCATCTTGAGAGTAAGTATGGTAAGTAAAGAAAACCTTTCAAAGTACATCTCTTAGTTGAGTTTGCAAGACTTCTTGTCATTGTCATATCATCCTGTCCTCAGTAACATGCATGTGCACAAACACAAAAAGTCGTTTCGTGTGTTTCCTCTACATGTCTTGCTTCCTTTTCACTTGTTTGACCATCTGTCTTCTTCGGCATGCTGATTACTATGTCATGCTTGCGAACTTGTTCTGGTGATGTTAAAGGTTTGTGTTTGAGTTGTGTTCGCTATGTAAACATTTATCACACTCACACACGATGTTGTAAGCACTATCGCGCAAGTGTTGTCACGGTCGTCCGAAGGTCTATCCGAAGTGTCGCACTTGTCGCTTTCACCATTAGACAGTCCCGCAGTTAGTCACACTGAGCATATGTTGTCTTATTGGTTCGAGATGTTTTGTTTTCAAGTCATGTTGAGTGTGTGTTCACAAGGTCATGTATACACGAGTTCACTCATTCACACACTTAACCATTTTGCCGAAGATCTGTCGACTGGACCACCCTTCATCAGCCAGACCTCCACTGAGCTGCACTACACAGTCTTATTCATCAATGACCAAGTACTACTGCACAGAGCTTGAGGCTGCCTCCCAAGCAGTCTGTAATGCGCAATCCAGGAATCAACCTAGCTGACTGTCACCTAGAGCATCACAGAAGTTTCCCAAGAAGCCATCACAATTTGCGATGCTCGCAAGCCAATCCATCAAGTCTCCTGCTAGTCAACTAGAGAGTTTGACTGGGCAGTAACCCCGGGCTTCACTCCTTCCAAAAATTGCGCAGAAGCTATCAACATGCCTGCCTCTGCTGACTGAAGAAATTGCACAGACAAGGGGGATAGGCACCTACTGCATGTCATTGCAATGTCTCTGAAAATTGTGCAATTCTGTCAGTCAGTCCCTCTGCCAGCCGCCCTGCTACTCCTCCTGAAAATTGCGCAATTTTCCTGGACTGTCCAACAGTTTCCCGACACCCTGCTCAGCTCGGAAACTACACAAGCATGTTCAGCATGATTGCCTTCTACACAATTTTGGCCAGCAAGCTCCCGCAGCCTGTTCCCAACCTCCCCTAAAAATCTACGTAGTTTTCACTACCAGTGTCCTCTACTGGCCACACTGCCTTCCCATAAAAAATTGCGCAGTTCTGCCTCCCAGCTGAGCCAGATCCTGCAGAATGTCACTGCTGTTCCAAACCGCTCATCCCAACCTCCCAGTGACCTCTGCGCAATTTTTCTTGACAGTGCCCCGAAGCCTCGCATCCTGACCTGACATGTGCTCTGCGCTGTTTCAGAGCCTTGTCCTCTCTCCCGATCACCTACACCCAGAAACGAAAGACTATGCATCATGGTAGACTAGGGGATTTCTAGATTTGACGTCATCTCGTCATAAGTGATTGCAGAATCAAGCATATGGATGAGACATGGCGCAACAACGAACGGGATGAGCAAGGAGTGCATGCTAGAAGACTTGCTCGCAGTTGGACGAACACACGAAGCATACCAAGTAGCAAGCGAAGGAGACAATAGCGCATGCATGAACTATCAAGCGAACACCAAGACCATTGAAGACTTTGCGCACTCTGCCATGCGGAAGTGAAGCTATGGTACACCACGGGCACAATTATTACTCAACAGCACAACAGCTCGACACGAACAACATAGCCAGCATGTGCATACCTGCAGCGTCATGTCAAGTTGTGTCATGAGTCGCCTCAGCCACATCACTACTTTGGGTCATAACTGTGTAATCAATGTAATATAACGAAGAATTCCAAGAGACCCACGGATCAAGTCCAAAGAGTCATGAGGGAAGTCGAACAGTCACAAGGGTCAGTTTCACCCTTGGCTATATATACCCCTCATTTGTACATGCAAAGGACTTTTCACCTTGGCTCCTCCCACATAGCCTTGAGAGTCTATAGTCTTTTTTTTGAGGAACGAGTAGTGGCTCCAATGCCCCACTATCGGGGTTAGTGATGTAATGGTGTACGAATGTGTCTTGGAACTTTCGCTTAATTCAGGAGCCTGTTAACAAGCCAAACGTTTTCACACATGTAATGTATTCGTTTGTAAGACTATTATTTGGACGCTTGTAATGCATGTTTCTTTAACCTGTATTAACACAATTGCACTATTTCGGTTGTTTTAGTGCATATGTTGTTGGAAACGTGTTGTATCAGTTGTTAATGTTGTCTCGCCCGTGTGGACTATTCTGCCGTACACTCAACAGATTCATTCTTGTAAACTTGTTATAACAACCGTCGCACTCGTGTGGACTATGCCATTGGGTGTTGTACGTGCTATCTATTCACTCTGTCTTTGTGACTACCGCATTCGCATTCGTGTGGACTATTCCGCCAGAAATTGCACATGTCCTGCTACGTTGTGTGTCTCTAGCAGAGTTGGGACTATTCCCTTTCAACCTGAGACTCACTTTCACCCTCTCCCTCTGCAGTGAAAGAACTTAGACACAAGTTACACTAAGCACTCACGAGGGACACGAACCTCACTGTTTGAAGACTAAGTATACCACTCTCATGTGCTAACAAGCAAGAGCTAAGGCATATCTTTAAGATAATGGCAACCGGGCCATCGTACCGGATGGGACTCCTACACCAAATGGTGTGAGATCTACTTGGGACTTCACATCGATGAGATCCCCTAAATGTTGGCGGGTCCAGCACCATCAACAGGATCATACACACATCCTCCCATTAGTGAGGTCACCCTTAAGGAGGAAAAGGAAGAATCCATTCTTAACTCTAATAGCCAAGGAAGATTCAAAGGGGTCCAATATTTCCGAAAGGAAAAGGGCAAAGACCCATAACCTCCTAAGGAATCACCTAAGGAAGATCCATCACCTAAGAAAGCCCCTTTTAAAGGATCTATCCCCAAAATTCCTCCCAAGAACGATCCCCCAACAAAATCCAATCCAAAAAAGGATCCTACTAGGAAAGAATGCATCAGGAAGAAGGAAAAGGGGAAGGAAATTAAACTCGACATCGACATAAGGGTTGTCGTAGGAAGGATGACTATACCAGTTTCCCTAAAGGAGATTGCTAAGCTTCTCAAGCAACAACAACAACTTAAGAAGTCCCTTGGGATTCAAGAAGAAGAACTACTTGAAGAATTGCAAAACATTCATATTCCTGACCGAAACCCTGGGCACAAATCTTTCTTGCTTACTTTGGCTATCAATGTCCTCTTCTTACGCAATTGTATGTTAGACTCGAGTGCTTCTGCTAATATCATGCCTTTGACTTTTATGAAACAATTGGGTCTTAGCATCACTCCGGCATATAAAGGGGTGCGTGGTTTTAATTCCAAACTTGTGGAAGTGGAAGGTATCATCAAAGACCTTAAGGCTTATTTAGTTAGGAATCCCAATATATCCCTCCTCATGGATGTTAATGTTATTGATATTCCTAATGTGTGGGGGATTTTGTTATTTCGGAAATGGGGAGCTACTGTTGGAAGGCATGTTCAAATGGACCTATCATACGCAACCATCCCGCAATCCAATGGAACCCCTTTTATCCTTTATAGGGAACATGCTTACTTACCGCATGTGATCAAGCCTGGAACATACTATGAGACATGCGAGATTGAGAAACCTTCCCATATTCTCCCTACCTAGGAAATCTAAATCCTCAAGTGGCCAATCTCTCAAACAAGCAAAAACTGGAAGCCTAAGAAAGAATATAAGGTTGGGGATTTAGTCTTGGTTGATAAAGATCCCATACTTGTCAGGATTCATGGAAGGGTTGGAGATGACTATTACTACATTGCTAAACTTAACGACAAATTTGGCCTCAACCAGTCAAATCAAGTCGTATCACCTCCTTCCTTGTAACTTGACATTGTATCGTATGCATGCTAGAGTTTTCTGCATTAGGAATAACATCATATGATATTTCTCATGCTAGATAGATGCATATTTGCATATTCTATTTTCTGTTGATTTTATTGCCTAACATACAACATGTGTGATCATGAGATGCCGCGAAATCATGTTGCCCTGTGTTTTTCCATCTATTATATGTGCAAGTGACAGGTCTACAGTGTCCAAGAGATTGTTGGAGTTCTCATGACCTTCCGTTTCGAGTAGCTTCGCCCACTTCTTCGAGAGATCATGTCCCAGTTGGAGCCAGATGTTACCCACCATTTTGTGGGTGATATCCATAGGAGAATTGTTTTTCTCCAAGATGGTCCTCAGCTAGTAGCCCCTTGCAGCCACCAGCTAGCTCATTGTGTCGTTTCTTCGTCACCTGAGCCAGCCATGTGGTCCCTCATCCATCTACCATGATCGTATGTTTGAAGGTGGGCCTCCCAAACCTAAAGCTATGCCTTGTCATTTGATAATTGAGTATTGTAGTTTGCTTATCATGGACACTTCTAGGCATGGATTAATGGGGAGATTCGATGGAAATAATGGGTTAGCTCTGTGCCCTTGTCCCCCACACCCTTTTGGATATTAAACTTACATTCTAGTCCCATGGGATCTCTTTTACTGACCACTTGGCTCTAGGGATGTTAGTTCTGTTAGTTTTTGTAGCATAAGATGTGTTCTAGCTAGGAAATTTGGTCAAGGGGATAGAATACATGTATTCTCCAAAACCTAGAAATCGTTTCTGGAAATTCCACCTAGAGATGACTTAATTAAAATAATTAATCCTTTTTTAATGGTACCTAAGTTTAAACTTAGGAAAACTCATTAATTAAAGGGTATTAATTAAGTCATCGTGAAAATCTTCTAGAAAAAGACATGGATCGAGTTCTAGTTAATTTTAGCCGTCGATTATGTTTTAATCTTGGTCGTTGATCTCTCAACGAGAGATCATAAGAAGAAATTCGATGGGGGTTGGAGAACACACTTGAATCACCAAGGAATTCGATTTTGTTGGGAAATCGATCTTTAGAGTAGCAGTTGTGTGTTGCCGGAGGTGAATCAGTAAGATCGAAGCAGTGAGAGAGGGGCAGGGATAGTAAGGTCGGGAAGAAGCTTTTCCAGTCTAGTGAGTGCACAGCAGAGAGAGAGAGTTTCACAAAGAGTCAACACAAAGCAAAGAGGCAGCACAGTGCTTCAGAGGGGAAGCCGTATTTCACTGGGGAGAAGCAGTGATTCAGTGTCAGATGCTGGAGTGGGAGCTCGAAGGCCAAAAGAATTGATCTTCCAAACAGTAGTTGATTAGGTAGCGAGAGAGACGCAGGTCTAAGTTGTGTGATGCTAAACTATGTAGGCTGATGCAAGGACTGCGCAGAGGCAACAAACAACAACTCATCTTGAGCCATGGTCAATGTCGAATCACCGGTGAGAGTGAGATTTTTCTCACTAGAATTTTGTCAGTCGTTTCTCTGTATGGATTGCTAGATTTGAGCATCCATAGATTTGTACTCAAATTTACTACTAAAACCCTCAGCGGCTACACCGATTTCCCCAAGTTGGGTTTTTCTAGAGACATTGGTCCAAAAATAACTGTATAGTTGTGTGTGTACATCTATTCTTCCAGTATTATTTTTCTTCCGCATTATTGTATTTGTGAAGGCTACAGCGTATTAGTTTCGATATTTACTATAGGATGCAGTAAATAATTTGTTCAAGTTATTTAACAAATAGAAGAAATTTTATCAATTACTGCAGTAGGATTCGGGGTTTTCCGAATTTCAACAATTTCATGAGAAACCCCAATTTTGGTTGCGTGGTCCCGCTCCCTTATCTGCTTATATTACCCTTTTTCCACTCATTATTGCCCCATTCATCATTTCTCCCACCTGGGTGCACATTCCTCCATTGGGTCAACTTCCCCCTTCCCCTTGCACACACATTGGGTCATGACCTGGAATGAAGTTCGAAGGTTGATGGAGCTAAAAAGAAAGATAAAAGAATATTTGGTCAGATTCAGTAGGAAAATGTACCACAAAATGCAAAAAATAGTCGAGACAAAAACATTTAGCACTTGGGCAAAAGCCAATGCATGAGCTCTACCCCACCATCATGCCCATCACCCTGGTTCCTGCAGGTTCTATGAACCTCCTTCATCATATAGGAACCCATGATTGTCCCAACCCCTAGTGGGAAATGAACCACCCTACCTTTAAAGGGAGTATTCACTGCTATATCTTATACATCATGCTCTTATCCTTTGAGCCCCGAGCAGTTAATCAAAGAAAATCATAAAAGGAAAAAGGCATAAAAAGAAGGGTGGAACATTCAAGGACGAGATACCTCATGTACCACGATTGCTCCCTCCTATACATTATAAACCCAACTGTGGGCTTCTCTCTCATTAGCTACCCTTGTACCCTAGCATGTGACCCAGGCCTGTCCCTTCTTATTCACTACTTCATTCACCTATCTGTCACATGCCACCACCTTTTGAAAGATGTAACTTGAATATATATTCCCTTTAGAAGTAGAAACCACCTAATATGGTTCTTGGTTAAATCCATTTGGAATTTAGGAGACATTGGTACATCCCGAATCCCATTATGGAAGGGCAGGCCATTATGAAGTCCCCTCCTGTGGTCCATGATTGGTAATCTCATTTACTCAATTTCTCTAATGACTTGTTGTACTAGAAGGCTAGGGGACGCATTGGATCTTATGCAGAATTGCAGATGGTCTCCATCTTAGGTTTGGTCTATGTCGGCACATGTAGGGTGTGCGTTGAGAGCCATGGGCCTCTATAGCAGCAAAAAACACTCCATGAATCCCCACAGCCATTCAAAGATTGCTCATGGTTCACTTATTGGACGAGCAAGATGCACCTAATCCATCATGAGAAGTTGGCCCCATATTTGCACAATACACTTAGCAAATGATCCAAGACTTGCCCGGTGATGTGGCATCACCTACACCATCATCCTAGCCCTTGCAGGCAATCTACAGACATCTTCCATTTGTTTGGAGACCCATGAGGATACTTGTGTGCCCCCACATGTCATTTGGAGCACCACAAGTTATTACAAGGGGCCAACCCTTGTCCACTGCTTTTGAGGGTCCTACTCTTCATTGTGGCACCATGGACCTCATTAGACCTCTTAGAGGGCCCTACGACATGCATAGATTATTATTTGACCTCTTGAGAGGCTTATTCTTTCATTTATGAGCTAATTTGGTGGGATTGTCACCAAAAATTGAATTATTAGAACATTATTTTATTTTTGGGGCTTAGGAGGCTAATTCGAACTCCTCATTAGTGTATAAATACAAGTGAGATGAGTTCATTTGCTCATCATCACTATGGATTAGATCTTTTCTCTCTTGAGAATTTCGCACTTTTTCTATAGGATGAATTGGAGCATCATGGATGAATTTTGATGTGTGGATATTGGTCTATCATATCTTGGAGCTTCTCTTTTGTCAATTGTGGAGGGTTGGATATCTTATGTTACATTTAAGTACATGCTTTTAATGTTATTTTTTTTTTACTTTTTCATATACAGTGGACTGGGATTTTCATTATTTTTAGGGCTAATTGCTACATGCATTTACTGCTTTAAATTGTGGAATTTTGTCTCTATTATAGAATCTCTCAATGTATGGGCCATGTAGTGTGAACCAAATTTTCTAGGGGTACTTCTTACAATGAATTGACCTTGATAAGCCATCTCCCTTGTACATTGAAGTATAAAAGCTGCAAGATTGGTTCTCTTTGACCCAGAAGGCTAGTGAAGTAGTCTTAAGGCCTCCTTGACCAAGAAACAAAGGTCCTCACTCATATTCAACATAGACTCCACTCTCCCAAGACTAAGGCATTGATCTGCCAAAAGGTGGTCACCTAAAATCATATATTTTCACCTTTTTCGAGGTCTAGCCAAGTTGGATCACCTAGGGCATCATTTTCCCAGCAACATACCCATCCAAAGTTTCAATCTCTTATGGTCTCATGTGCTAGTGTTTCCTCAAGACCTCCAAATTTAAGGCCATTCTGATGGTGGAGTTGTGAGAAAAGCCAAGCCCTAGCTTCAGGGTCAAACTTTGCCCTAGCATCCCCAAAGGCTAGTACCTTATTGGATCAATTCAAACCTTTAAGTGGATATTATTTCTTTAATCCATTTCCATATTTTGTCCAAGTTAGGGCTAATCATTAGTTGCCACAATCTTATCCCCTACCCTACACTGGATCCACTTGGTCCTATGTGGTCCTGTTCCTTTGAAAAGACAATTCTTCAAGAACCATCTGGGATACCAATTTCAATAAGGATTTTAGGGATTGGGGAATTCGTTCATAAGTCATATCCCATAAACCTAACCCTCAAATCCTCCCTTCCTTTCCCTACAAGACATTGTACCTTGCTTAGAAAGAAAGGAAGCTTTATCTTTCTAACTCTTTCGAGAAAGGGATTATTTGGGTCACTCCATATCCTTTCATTGACTTATCCTTCATCGGTGACTCCATAATATACCGAACCTCCTCCCATCGATGAAAGTCCATAAATAGAAGGGAGCCTTAGCTGAGGTGATAGTGGGCTAAGTCTCCATTTGTTGCCCTTGGCCTAGCATTTGCCCTTCAGGGATCCCCCTTAGGTCCCCTCCTAGTTTGAGTGGTAATGGTACTTATCTGTGATATTCCTACTTAGTGTTTCATTAAGTAAATATCAATTTTTGCTCAGTTTTGGCACATTACATTGTTTTACTTAGGAGAAGTGGGCTTAGGGGACCCACATTCAATTTTTGGCATGAGAAGCATCGCAACATTAGAGTTTGAGGGAAAGATTGCGACTTTGGTGGAGTGTGGGGGCCACCACAAGGGAATTTTGGCCAACATGGAGTGTGCGCTCTCATTGGAGAGGAATTGGTGAGGGAAATTCAATGTAGGCGCACATGGGCAACCTTGGAGGCAAATCGACAAAAGGAAGGATGGGCTCTTATTTTGCTCATCATCTATCATTTTCTAAATTTGTCTTTTGACATAGCACGCTTGAGCATTGAGCCAATTTTGCATGTGTTACTCAACACACCGGGTGTTTCCGAGTGGAAATCCTAGCCCTTGCTTCGGTGGACTTCGAGTGCCAAGCCAAGGAGGGAGTTCTACTTCATCCCAATTCGTACCAGCAGCAGTGAGTTGAGTTACAACAACAGGGAAAGCCATAGCAACGCAGGGACTGCGCAGTCTTGGCTAGAGGCACTCCAAGAAGTTGAGTGAGGGGAGTTTGTGGAGGAAACTTGGAGGGAAGGCCTAGGGAGCCTTCTCACAGGG
This sequence comes from Pinus taeda, assembly GCA_000404065.3. Lineage (NCBI taxonomy): Eukaryota > Viridiplantae > Streptophyta > Pinopsida > Pinales > Pinaceae > Pinus > Pinus taeda. Next base: position 1,646 of record APFE030294958.1, on the reverse strand, counting down.
TTTCTAGGCATTTTTGGAGCATTCAGCAGCATAATCTTCAGGTGGGTCGATTTGCCCAGCAGGAGAGGCAGTCAAGCCCAAGAGGGTCGAATTTCCGAGGTCAAACTTTGGTGAAACCCTTCGTGGGTTATTCTGGGTTTCTTGAGTAGAGGCCAGCATTAATTGCCTGGAATTTTCTAAGCGGCGGAGAGGGCTCTTGCAGTAGATCAGTTTAGGTAGCAGCACATTTCTAGGCATTTGTAGTGCAGCACTTGGGCCGAATTCGCAGTAGATTGGACAAGGGTGATTCAATGATCATTTTGGGATTTTGCTAGCTTGCCTAGAGCAAGCCTAGCTGCACTCATTCCAGCCCCTTGTTGTACACCTCTTTCCATTAATAAAATGAGTACACAGTGCAGTTTTAGATGCAAATTCGTGGTTTGATTGTTTGTTTTGATTTCATGGTGTGTTTGTCTATTTTGCTTTGCATATTTACTGCTAATTTTCCCCTAGGGATATTACAGTGGTATCAAAGCTCATAGACTTGGCACAGCCTGTGGGAGTAGTGCAGTCTATGACACAGGAAGATAGGCAGAATGTGGCATACCGGAGGCAGAGGTATAGAAGTAAGGAAGGATAGTTAGAGATCACCCCTGATCCTGTGACTACAGAACCGAAGGTAGAAGAAACCAACATGGCAGACAATGAGGGAGACAAAAGGGAGGAGGAGAAGGAATTTTCCCAACTCCTACTAAAGGTAATGCAGGATTTATCTCAAGACATTGAAGGAATGGGCCTGCGAAATGGCAATGGCAACAAGCATAAGGGAGTCCAAGGGGATTTCCACTATGGAGAAAGATCTGGCACCTCATAGCACCATGCATCTCTCCATGCCAACATGCCATTGGTTCAAAACACACCCCATAGATCCACCATTCCTACATTCCTACAATTTGGAGCAAGTGGGCGGCCAGAGCAGGAGCAGGCACCTTATGAGGACTATTTCCTAGAGTATTAGTCTTATGGGCCTAATTTTGGGAGGGCCATTACTTTCAAAGGTTTCTGTCAGTTGAAGGGCAACAATAAGCGCAAGGGACAAAGTGGAGGAGGTTACATGCAGGGGAGAGATTTGCAACGCACTGTGGGGAGGCTATGTCTCCCAACCTTCGATGGGTCCTCCAAGAGCTCGGCCAAGGCACGGGTCAAAAAGCTAGATGTTAACTTCCAACTGAACCAAATGACAAAAGGAGAGGCAATCAAGATTGGCACGTTGCCTCTGGAAGGGGAAGCCCATGAATGGCGGTTACACGGATTGACCACGATGGGACATGTGGGAGTGACTGTCTAAGATGATTTCACTAGGAGGGTGTTGGAGCGATTTGAGAGGAAGGATTCGGAGGAGTATTTCACAGAGCTAACAAAGCTCAAGCAGACTGGGAGTGCAGAAGCCTACATCTTAGAGTTTCTATGATTGTCTATGATAGTGCCTGACTTGTTAGATTCTAGGAGGATCTTCATGTTTGTGGATGGGCTAGCAGAGCCATTTCCCGGGGTAGTGAGGTCCAATAGGCCCACTACATTACAGGATGCGATAGGGCGAGCTAGAGATTTACAGGATGCCCTACCTTGGGCACAGGCACCATTACCCCCTAGATAGGGTTTCCAGC